>CAJHQP010000672.1:0-163628 GCA_905132765.1 Moricandia arvensis
TTAGATTAAAATGAGTTGTCACGTGTCTTTTTTTTCCCAAGGAAATAAAATGCAACTTTATTATATTAGATTTGAACCTAATTGAATAGACCAACGTAAATAAGAATTTGACAAATAACTTACAAAAGATTTTGGGTTGGAAAAAAATTATTTTAGTAAACAAGAGTAACTGATTTGAGCAAGTGGCCTCCGTAAATTCAGATCCTAAACTATTTTAGTTGACCAACGCATAGCATTTGGCTAATTCTTCTTGAAAGTTCATCTGTTGGATCATTTGATTATGATGTGAGAGCTTTCTCGAATGGAGAAAGAAAAATATACTTAACTTTTTGAAGAAAATATCATCCATTAATAAGCTTTTTCGCTTTATTTTGTATCTGTTTTGATTTTATTGCCTAACATGTGGCCACCCCAATTTGACGATGTGGTAGTTAGAACATGTTAACTATCTAATATATTAAAACAGAGTCCTATTTGAAAATTACCTTGACATGTTTTTTTGGACTTATTGAAAAATATTGTAACATATCTATTAACTAACATCTATATTATTAAAAATCAAGTAACAAAATTAGAATGTTTGGAAACATAGATAGTAGATTAAAGGAAGAATATTTGGAAACACGGATAGCAGATTAAATATTTTCTTCTATTTACACATCTATTCTATTAATTTAGAGTCTTATTTTTATCTACTTACAAATAGTCTAGGTAGAACTATTACCTAGATTTTCTATTATTTCTACTTCTACAAAACTTAAATATTATTAAATATATATATATACTAACCTAAAATTAAGGAACTAAATAAGTAACTATTAATTTAGAGTCTTATTTTTATCTACTTACAAATAGTCTAGGTAGGACAATTACCTAGAATTTCTATTATTTCTACTTCTACATAACTTAAATATAATTAAATATATATACTAACCTAAAATAAGGAACTAAATAAGTAATCTATTATTTTTTTTAAATAATCAATTAAATTTATATTACACTAAATTTGAATAACTGATTAATTATATTTTACTTACTAATATAAAATAATTATATATGCCTATAACTGCGTATACACACATCAGTTTTTTTAGTTTGTATTCGGTTCGAACTTCGGATTACATATGTTATACCAAAGTTTACTTCAAATAAATAAAAAAATCGTTATATAAAATTTTCATCTAACAATAACCAAATTATATATCTGTTTTTCAAAAATAACTTTTAAAAAAATCAGATCATGTTCGAGCATTCCATCTTCTACAAATCATTTAAGCAAAAGAAAAACATTATATAAGTAATTTATATTTTAATTGGTTAAATTATCTTTAATATTGTATTTTCAAATATAATTATAATTAAATTTAAAAATCTATATTTATATAAAATTATTGTATTTTTATTCTCAAATGATGCAAAAATATTGTTATATTTATACTTATAATATAATATAATTAACATTTCATTTTAGATATAAGCTTTACCGGTTTAAGAAAATAAAATAAAATTATATAAGTAATTTAAATTTTTATTTGGTTAATGTTGTCTTAATATTTTATTTCAAAAACAATTAATAATTATTTTTAAAATATTTTTATTCTCAACTGATGTAAAAAATATTTCTATATTTATAGTTATATTATCAATTAAATGTTTTGATTAATACTTATGATTTAGTTTAATGATGATATATAAATTATTACTTATTTTCAAAACTCATAAAATATATAAACCTTCCTAAATAAACTTATTCATGTCATAATTAACACAATATTGTGCTGTATTTTCCAAATAGTGTGTAGAAGATTGTATAGAAATTTATATACTTATTTGAATTAATTAGAATACATTTACACTTAGGAAAAATGTTTCACCACCTATTTATAAAAGTAGGGTTTATAATTTCAAAAAGGATAAATATATATAAATGAACCTATTATAGAAAAACTATTAATTATAAGAAATTGTTTCAATAGTCTCAAAATATAGTTTTGCTTCCAAACTAATCAATAATGCCTAAAATGAATAAAATAGATTTTATTAAATGGATAAATGATAATTGGGAAATTGCCAAAAATAGCATTTTTCTTGTACTATTTTTCATTTTTACCTTAATCACTTTTACTATTATTTTTAAAAGAAAAAAACACATTTATAACACTTGGGTTAATTAATCTAAGACTTAGGATTTGAAGTTGAAGGTGAGGGTAGGGTGGGGTAGGGTTTAGGAATGTAAAATTTAGGATTCTAATTAATTTTAAAAAATTTACCTCTTAAAAAATGATATTTATGAAAATTTCTCTTTAATAAAGATAAAAATGAAAAGTGATAGAACAAAAATGGTAAACTTGAAATTCTCTTATGATAATTATCTTATTTCTTTTAAATATATTAAATAAATAAGTATTCAAGGAGAAGATCCAAATGAGATCTTGAGCTTGAAGTTTATTCTATAGAATAGAAACATCTCTTATCCCTAAAGCGAGGATGGCTTCATAAACATTTTTGACATATAAAAAATTTAGAAAGTTTTTTTTCTAAAAATTTAGAAAAAAATCTTTATAAATATTTACAATATATTTTTGAACTTTAATTATATACACGATAAACCTATTAAAAAAATAACTATAATATCATCTTAAAATTTAAGAATATATTGATAAATATATATATAATACCTTCATAACTTTAGAGATTTTTTTTCATAAATATGTATTAAAAATACTTTCTAATTATATACTTAGGAAGATTTTCATGAATATATATTTATGAATAATTTACTGAATCTGAATCTAAATCATAAGTATATTTAGTAAAATATTTTTAATATGCATAACATATTCATAAATTCTTATAAAAACCTTCTTGAATTTAATATCTAAATATTAAATTATTATACATATTTCTTTGATAATTTTTTTTAACTGAGACCGGATTTAAGACCAAAAACAAAAGAAGTAATATTATATATTATACATACATATATATATACATATATATATATATATATATATATATTTAAATATGCATATAAATCAAATTCAGAAAATTGTTTGTACAATTAGGAAGATTTGTTCCTAAATGTGTATACAAGTTATATTCAAAAAATTTAATTACATGTTTATTGAAGATTCCTGAGTTCAATTTATCTTTTAGAAATTCAAAAAGATATCATATATATTTATGAAGGTTTTTCTAAATTAATATTAAGAAAATATATTTTCAAAAAAAATTGAAAAAGAAAAGGTTTTTGGAAAAAAAAATTCTGAAAAAATAATTATTTTTTTCAATTTTACTATTTCGTTTAGAAATAATATATGTTTATTTATATATATAATAAATAATTAAGTACAATTATAAAAGTGTATAAGTGTCATTTATCTCTTTAATAAAATATAATACCATATATATTTTTAATTTATGTTTTAGTTTTGATTAAAATGAATTGATTAAAATTAGAACATCAATTTTTGTATTAAAAAGTTAAAACATTATTTTTCTATATACAGAAAAAGTGTGTTTTTAAAACAACAGTAAAAACGACATTATTTTGTCCTATCCTGGTTTGGCAGCAATTACATTCTATTCATAAGTTTTTTTTCTACAAGAAACTCACTATTCATGAATCTTCCTATCATGATTTTGTAAAGCTTTTGAAAACGTAACACATATGTTCACGTCGATACTTGTAGAAGTTTCCCAATCGCATGTATTGCTCTCTATAAATATTGAGAAATTGTCAAAAATATCATTTTACTTGTACCACTTTTCAAAAATACCTTAATCACTTTTATCTTTGTTTTTTAAGATTGAAAAACACATTTATAACCCTTGGGTTAATTAATTTAATACTTACCTTAATCACTTCTATCCTTGTTTTTTAAGATTGAAAAATATACTTATAATCTTTGGGTTAATTAATTTAAGACTTAGGGTTTAGAGTTAAGGGGTGGTGTAAAGTGGGGATAGGGTTTAGGAATTTAAAATTTAGGATTCTAATTAATTTTAAAAAAATTTGCCCCTTAAAAAAGTGGTATTTTTGAAAATTTCTCTTTAATGAAGGTAAAAATGAAAAGTGGTACAAAGAAATTGATATTTTTGAAAATTTCCCTTAAATATTACGGTTCCAACTGATTAAATATACTGTTTACTCCGTTCAACTTGCCTAAAAATCATCGTTTAACTTTTGAAAAATTGCTAAGAATACCACAAGTTAAGTATTACCATTCAAAAATACATTCAATCAAAAATATATTGAAATTTGAGTTTACAATTTAATGATTATTATTTGAGGTTTAGTCTTAAAGGGGTGGGATTAAATTTCCAAATATTTTATAAATATTTAAAAAAATTAGTTTAATCAATTTTCATCATAAAAGAAGCGTCTGAACTAGATTCAGCTGCAAAACACAAGAAGGAATATTGTTATCTATAACCAGATGAGTTCATAATTTTCAGAGACCCAAAGGGACGTGCACGGGCTCTTCAAGGGAGAATCCTACATTTATCTAAGGAGGATGTAGGAGATGCCCTTATTATGGCTAATGGAACGAGTAATCTATTTGGACAACAACAACAGCCAACGATCGACGCGAATCTTCAAGCATCGATCGACAATGAGGAACAGAAGAACGAGACGATCTGTAATGTTCCATACACTCCCAAACATCCTAGATCGATCGACGGCACCCAGCGAGTATCGATTGACAGACCCTTTCTAGAGGTACACAAATTTGTCCTTCCGATGCCTACAACTTTCCACCATCGATCGATATGATCAAAGCATCATTGATCGACTGGCGTTTCGAGCAAGGTACGAGAGCTTTTGATGTTTAGGGCAACATATTTTTTAAATTGGGAAAAGAAAGATTAGTATGGCATCTATGGAGATCAGAATGGTAACGCACAAGCTACAGACGGGAGAATAATGAATATCCAAGCTGAAGACAACTGCTTCACTAGTTTGACTGCACACATGGATGAGATAAAACAAGATTTAGAAATTGTTCAGAGACAGCATGCGACTGGGGCAGACGAACTGGCATCGATTGACGGCAACATCAGGCCATCGATCGACACTAAAGACAACGAATAGAAGACTGCAGCAGAAATACAATTGGAAGATAAGTTCGATGAGATTGTTTTTTCTCAAATTTTGACGAAGGAAGATATTTCTCAGCAATTAGATGATTTATCAGAAACTACATCTGCCAGATTTAGAATGCTACAGTGCAGTATAGAGAAACTACAAGGGGGTATGCATTCAATGGATTTTGCTAGAGCAGTTACAAGGAATGAGAAAACCAGAGGAGATGAGACAATAAGGAGCTTCATTGGTACATGGTTTCAAAAGAGCAAAGAAGATGTAGACGCTTGTTTTTCAAGTGTTGATCCACCTTCATGTCAGAAAGTTCACAGTGTCGAGCTTAAGACTATAACCAAGCGCTGAGTGAGAGACAACCCACTGTTTAGTAAGTTTTTTTAATTCATTTTTACTTATACTACTATTTATTTCGAGTTTTACTTTGTTTTATAGACTATTTGAGTCCACCATCGATCGACACCTTAGAGGCACCATCAGTCTACATTGGATCGCCACCATCGATCGACCATACACGCCTACCATCGATCGATACTCTTTTACAGAGTCGGGTATCGAGTTTTCTACTTAAATTATTTACTTATAATTTAATTTTTTCCTAACCAATCCGAGACGGATTACACTATGGACAATGTAATTTAAGTCTGGGAGAGGTTTGTTAATGCTATTTGATTTGATTTGAGCTTTATTTACTATATATATACAAATTTTTCAAAAAGTTTTATTGAGTCAAGAATGAGATTATGATAAAGATTTATTATTGACTAACCACACTTTAGCACCATTTTTAGAAGGTTTTTTTGCAGAGATTACAAAAGATACCAAGGTGGATCATCCTGCCACTATATCACACTTGCTTAGAAAGTTTGAAGGAACCAAAGCTGATTTCCAACACTAATCCTAACATTATTTGCCTGCTTTGGGGCTTGGTATGCACTGGATCAGACTCCTTCTGCAAGTCTGTAGGTACAAGTCATTGCACCTTTGGTTCCCTTCTCTCTTTCTCTTCAGCAGCTACCTCATAGCTTAATAGATTGAGATGACTTCCCGAGATGCAGAGGGGTAGGTACATTACCAATGACCCCACTATTCTAATTCAGAGGAACGATCACACATTGTTGAAAGAGAAGGGTAGGTACATTACCGATGACCCCACTATTCGCCTAAACTTTTCCCAAAAAGCAAATTAAAAAAAAAAAGAAAAAAAAAAGAAGAAAAAAAATCAAAAATGAGATGGCAAGATGGATTGTATCAACATTATTGTCCATTAAGTTTGAGATCTAGAAAGATTCAGAGAGAAAAGGAGGAATAAAGGAATCATAGAACACTTTGTGCCTAGTTGTTCAAATACTTGCAGAGGTAAGAGTCCATGTGTCCTTTGATCGATACTCCCAAGGTAAAACCTACACTTTATTTTATGCAAATAAATGAAATCAGTAGAGGGGTGAGTCAGACTAGTATTTGCTAAGTTGTTGGTAGAATGTATTTTGATGCTATACTAGGATAGGGTATATAAAGTTTCTTTGTGATTGTCTTGATAGTATGTGGTTGCAACAAAGTAAGGTGACAGTTATACTTAAACATTATGTGAGTCTCCGCTTTTGAAAACCTCTTTTACAGTCTTAGTTTGCTTGAGGAAAAGTAAAAGGTTAAGTCTGGGGTCTATTATGTGTGTCTAGGATATGTTTTAGAGTATTTATAGGTCCAAAAACGTTTTGGAGATATATGGAGGTACTTGAAGCTTTTGGAGCATTTAGAGGAGAAGAATCCGCAGTTGACTATTTGAGGAGTCGAAGTACAAGACTGTTGTCGATCGATGACACAACCTTGGAGTCGACCGATGATAAAAAACCAAGGTCGATCGATGCTGCACACTTGCCATCGATCGACATCCAATTCGCAGACAACCGATTTAAAAGCCCAAGTTAGAAGATAAATGAAGAGAATGCTCTGGACGAGTTTTGACTTAGGTTTTAGGGAAAGATCCATTTTGTTGGTCCACCCGGCTCATTTTTTGGACCCTTTCCACCAATATCCATCCCAACCTATTCTTCAACTTCTTCTTCAACTTGTTGTCTTACACCTTGATCATGAATGTCTACATCAAGTTCATCATTCCCCTTCTCATGGTCGAGGTGGGGTGATTGTTGTGCATTAGTCCTTCTTGAAGGTACATGAGGTGTCTCTTCTAGTCTTTGGATCTTGGGTAACATTGATCCCAAGTCCTTATAGTATCATCTTTAGATTAGCTGCTCTATCTGATTCTTGATAACTCCTCAAAATCAGTCCACTTCTTCTCTTCATAGTAAATTTTTGTTTGTACAAACTTCACATCCTTTGATACTAACACCCTTCTACTTTCTGGATCATAACATTTATACCCCTTCTGAGTGATTGAATACCTAATAAACATGGCCTTGATACACTTGGCTTCAAGCTTGGTGTGCAACTCCCCATGAACCAGCACAAAGCAAAAACAACCAAACACCTGGAGATAGTCCAGTGGAGGTTTGTACTTGTTCAGTACCTCAAATAGAGACTGATCTTGAAGACCTCTGGTTGGAATTTGGTTGATAAGGTAGCAAGCTGAAGCGACAACATCACTCCAGAACCGTTTGGGAATATTGGAATGAAACATCATTGACCTTGCATACTCCATAAGATGTCGATTATTTCTTTCGGTCACACCAGTCTGTTGAGAAGTGTAAGGACAGCTTGCTTGATGTAAGATCCCATGTTGGGCAAAGTATTGCTTGAATGCATGGCTTGTATACTCTCCACCATTACCTGATCTAAAAATTTTAAGCTTAATATTGTAATGGTTAGTAACATAAGTTTGAAAAATTTTAAATGCTTCAAGAACCCTATCTTTAGATAGCATCAAAGTTATTCATGTGGATTTATATTTTTTATCAATGAATGTCACAAACTACTTATGATTATCCCTAGACAAGCAAGGTGCATCCAAACATCCGAATGAACTGGATCAAAGCATTTATCATAAGTAGTACTACAAGCTTGAAAAACCGTCTTACAATGCTTGCCTAAAATACAAGCTTCACACTCATTATTTTTAAAAATAACAACTAGAAACATCAAGTTCAAAGCTCTAACATGAGGATGACCAAGTGTAGCATGCCACAAGGCGTCTTTATTTAACATAGAAGCAGAGTAAACAAGCAAGTATAATCAGGAACATGAGTAAGGTCTTATAGCATATATAAGTCTCTCTTGGTTACTCTTTTCCCAATCAATCTACTGCTCTCAATATCCTGAAATTTCACATCATTAGGGCTAAAGATCACACTGCATTGCAAATCAGAAGTGCATTTCTTTACGAATAACAAATTTGAAGTAAATTCAAGCATATAGAAATCTCTAGACTCTTTATCAAACAGTTTCAGATTGCATACTCCCCTAAGCCGATCCAATATATTTAATATGTCTAGTGTCACTGATCATTTGATGAGATGCACCTAAATCAATTACCAAAGGTTTAGACACATTACATGCATTGTATGAATGGCTAATACTTCTAGCTGATTCATATGCAATCTTAGACTATCCTAGAATACTAGTTGGTTCATAAGCAGTCCTAGAGTGATCAATGTTACTAGAATCAATCAAGGATGCACCAAAAGAATAACCAAGAATGTTACCAAATTTGTTACTGTTATCCTTAAAGATCTTGATTAGAGCATCAATGTCTAATCTCCTAATTGAATCGTTCTCATTAAACCTCTGGCTCGGCTGGTTACTCGGGTGAGTAGCTTGAGTTTTCATTGCCATCATCTCTCGCCCATCTCCCTCATTGATCTTTTCTGAAGAACCCGCAGCACTCGACCCATGTTTCTCACTTGTCCCATATGAGAGATGAGCTCTTGCATCTTTGTCCTTCATGAAATTAGTCGACTTCAAGTGTGGATGTAGAATCCATCACTGACTTTTTTTGGTGTCCATGCCTTTTACAATTATCGCATGTCCCATGGAACTTCCTTTCTTCATACCGGTTGTGCATTGATTTGTTTGCTTGAGGAGCTTCAACTTTATTAGCTAGAGACAGTTCTCCTTTGCCTCCAAATGAGCCCAAGGGGCCCTTGTTCCTTCTGGATTTATGCACACGCATCCTCAAGATCAGGTAGTTTCCCAGTTCTCAAAATATGTTTGATAAGGTCATTGTAAGTAGGGTTCAATCTAAGCAAGGCCAAAGACCTTATCTTGTTCTCTTCTCTCGTTTAGCACATCCGGATCGGTGGTACTTGGTCTCAACATTTTCAGCTCCAACCGTAAAGCTCTGAACTTTCTCAAGTGTCTTGTAAACTCCATGTCCTCCTGAACCAGATTGTTAATCGCCATTTTTACCTCAAACCCCTGCTCAAGTTTGAGATGTTCTCATACACCTTCTTGAGTGTTTTCCAAAGATCCTTTGCCTTTTCGCAATAGCTATAAGCTTCCAAGATTGAGGGATCCAGCGAGCTCTGAAGAATGTACATTACCAACATGTCTTCTTGTACCCACTTGTCCTCATCGCTTGTGACACCCTCCTCATCATCTTCATCATGAGTAATGAGTTTTGGAGCTTCAGTAGACGTGATATGTCCCCACGAACCCGTACTTCCCACAACAGTCTTCACCAACTGAGACCACAAAAGATACTTTCCTCCTTTTAGAGTAACCGGAACCAAAACCTTGTAGTTTTCCATCTTTGAACGTTTTGGAGAGAAAATGAGAACAAAAGGTTTGATCTTGAGTCTTCTTGTGAACCAACCCCAGATTATGAGCAACCTAGCTCTGATACCATAAATGTTTAGAGAATCTCAGTTTAGATAAACTTTTAGAGAGACTTTAATTAAATGGAAGACTTAAAAAGATCAAAGACTAATGAGGAACCATGGTTAAGAGACACTATGAGAATGCTTAAGAATTGTCTGAGTTTTATTAATGATGAGGTTACAATATATATATAGAGTGATTACAAAAAGCTTGATGAATAATATATAAGGTTGAGTGTGTGTAGTCAAAGGAGGAGAAGCGTCCCATTTGAAACCATCCAATGAAGTGTTTCACATGCTTTGATATCTTGGAATCTTGGACCAAGATACCTTCACCTTTCCAGCCTCTGACATCCTGTCAAGGCTTGGTCTCCTTCCCTCCACAACGTTCGGATCAGTAAAGTATCAAAGGTGAAATCAGCCAATTTACATTTTACCTAATCTGGGTAAACCTTGCCTTTCGTTGATGTACGGTCGACCTGTATGGACTGTACGGCCTTGTCGAGCCAAAACTCAGTCTTCTCCAAATGTCATCAAGTATCATATCTCCAACTCTAATCATATATATTTACCTCATCACATCTCAACACTACTATATATTTTTACTCTAGTGGTTGTATTCTCCGGCTCAATGCAGATCTCAGTCTCAACATTTTGTGCTTTGCAACCGTATTTCGGCCCATTTTTTGTTTGTCTTTGGTAGTATCTAGATCGGGTTGCCCGTTCACAAGTGGATCTAGGTCTCAAATGTTTTGGGTTATCACATGGTTCGTGTCATGAAGCATCATCAGTCTTCGTTGGGTTCGTGTTAAGGATACGTGTCATTAGTCCTCGTTGGGTTTGTATTAAAAATTTGTATGTGCTCGAAGCATCGGAAACGGATCATGATTCATACCTTGAAGTGTCTTCGAAATAATAAGGTTCATGCATATTGACATCGTCAAATTCTTAGTCTCTTTGGTGTAGGGCTAGGCATAGATCGAATATCCGGGTTTTTAGAGGTATTCGTGATCCGATTAGTTTCGTCTGAACAATCAATTATCAAATTCGATTTATCAGTAGCCACTCAGATATATGGTGTCTCGGATATCCATAATTTTTTTAATATTTACTGGATATTAGATTCGATTCGTACAAACAAAATAAAAAATAAATAAAAATCTAAAATTAATATTAAATAATAATAATTTATTAAAATCATAAATATTTTCTTTAAAATTCTAATAACTAATATAATAACTTTAATAAATAAAATATTGTAAAACATAAATAAAATATAATATTTATATAATTTATATATAATTTATTAAATATATGTATATATATGCATATAACAGATCGAATCAGATATCCATCTCTAAAAATATTAGTTGTGATTTGTTTTTTTCTTAGAAATATTACATATTAGTATTTGATTTGCTTTGTAAAATTATAAATATCCAAAGTTTTCGGTTTGAATAGAAACGAATAAAGAATTGAACCAAAATTTACCTAGTATTACTTTGGTGATTGTCAAATCTTTATGTTTTGTTCCTCAAACCTTTTAAACCTTTTTGGAGGAGTATTTACCTTTGACAAAAAGAAAAAAATACCAAACTAAAAACCAATATTACTCTGTCTTTTGGCCGGAAGAATGTAAGAATGATCAGTTCAAAAAAAAAAAAAGAATGTATGTATTATCAATAGATATTTACTTCACTCTTCCAGGCAAAGTTGAATTTACTACATCTACATGAATAATATATCTCTTTGAAACTGCAAGACATTAAGTTTGATATAATAATTAAAAAAAAGAACGAACTGAAAAACTAGAAAAAGTAACTTTTTGTTCCCAAACTCTTTTAGAATAATAATTGCAGCGCTTAGCTGGCTTCCGGCGGGATCACCGGGAAGGTCAAACCAACCATAAAACGAAAGTTTCTTAAAATATCCAAATTGTTAAAATTTCAAATTAATTTAAACAAGATTTTCTCTTTGTCATTTATGTAGAGTGATGGTACTAATTAATTGATTTTTACTTAATTCTCTCTCTTTTTAATTTCGAAGTTTAGAGGAGAGAGAGAGAGAGAGGAGAGTGTGACAGTGGTTTTCTCAACCATCTCGATCTTCTCTCTCTAAGATTTTTACTATTTCAGTTCTAGTTTTAAGGACTAGTGATGATTTCCTCTGAGATTAGTAATTAGGATTTTTGAGAGAGAGAGAGAGAGAGAGAGAGAGAGAGAGAGAGAGAGGTGGTTTATTAATGTATGTGAAGGTAGGAACCGTATCTGTCTTTGTCTTCTCCAAATCATATCTTAGGGTTTTAATTCTGCTAAAAAATCTAGGGTTAGTTTCTAGGTTCTGTCAGTGATTTATGATGATGTCTGAGAGTAGAAGATGAGAGTGTTGTCCATAAGCAATGGTGGATCGAAGAAGCGCATTGTGTTTTGTCTCATCCTTGTTCTTCTTGTCTTTGTTACTGTTCGACTGCGTTGCTGTTGCGAAATCACGGACTCGGTTCGACGAACTGCTCACCCTGCTTCGTCTCCGGTCATCTCTCGGTTTAAAAGGAACCGATTGGCCAATCAAAGGCGATCCTTGTCGTGTCTGGAGAGGGATACAATGTGATGACAACGGAAGTATCGTCGGGATCAACATCTCTGGTTTCAAAAGGACAAGGATCGGTAAGCAAAATCCTCAGTTCGCTGTTGATCCACTCGTTAATCTCACTCGCTTAGCTTATTTCAACGCGTCTGGATTTGCTTTGCCTGGTTCTGTTCCTGATTGGTTTGGTGTTAGTTTAACGACATTGCGTGTCTTGGATCTTAGTTCTTGTTCAGTGAGTGGTGTTGTCCCCGTAACTCTCGGTAATCTCACTAGCTTGATGAGTTTAAACCTGTCTGGTAACAGTCTTACCGGTTCGGTTCCGAGCACTTTAGGGCAACTTTCGGGTCTTTACGAGCTTGATCTCTCTAGGAACACACTCACGGGAGCTCTTCCTCCATCTTTCAGCTCGTTGTTGAACCTGACGAGTCTTGATGTTTCCTCTAATTACCTTAGTGGTCCAATCCCTCCTGGTCTCGGAATGCTATCTAAGCTTCTTTATCTCAACTTCTCAAGCAATAGTTTCTCATCTTCGATTCCTCCACAGCTTGGTGATCTTGTCAATCTTGTTGATCTTGATCTCAGCATAAACTCATTGTCTGGTTCGGTTCCTAAAGATTTTAGAAAGTTAAAGAATCTGAGGAACATGGTGATTAGTGATAACCTTTTGAGTGGAACATTACCAGCTGATTTGTTTGGTGCTAAGAACCAGCTTCAGAGTTTAGTTCTGAGAGAGAACGATTTCTCCGGTAATCTACCTGATGCGTATTGGTCTTTGCCTGAGTTACAAATCCTCGACATTGCTAAGAACAACTTCACAGGAATGCTACCAAACTCTAGTTCTGGTCCGAACCAGATCAATGCAGTGATGGTCAATATCTCTTCAAACATGTTCTACGGCGAGCTCACACAGATTCTCACAAGGTTCAGTGCTATGGACCTCTCTGGTAACTACTTTGAAGGTAAGGTTCCAGATTATGTTCTTAGAGCAAAGGCGTCTCTTACCAGAAACTGTCTTCAAAACGAGAAGAGACAGAAGTCTTCAGAAGATTGTTCAGCCTTCTATACAGCTAAGGGACTAGACTTTGATGATTTCGGAAGTCCCAACTCTTCACAACCTACTTCGGAGAAGGCTTCTTCAGGGTTAAGCCGCAGGACAGTGATTATATTAGCAGCAGTTGGTGGAGGGATTGGTTTTATCCTGATATTCATTCTCTTGCCCGTTCTTGTGGCTCTATGGATACGTCGAAGAGGCAGAGCGGGTCAAAGAGGGGGCGGTGACAGGCCTAAACCTGTAACGGAAGCTTCTCAGGCACCTAAAGGAGCACAGACTTTTGATTTGTCGCGTCTTGGGAATGCGTTTACGTATGAGCACCTTCTTCAAGCAACAGGGGACTTCAATGACGCTAATCTGATCAAACGTGGCCATTCTGGGAGCTTGTTCCGTGGTTTCTTAGATAACGGAACACCCATTGTTATAAAAAAGATTGATACGAAGGAGAGTAAAAACGAAGGGTATATAGCAGAGCTTGAGTTGTTTAGTAAAGCTGGACACCAGAGGCTGGTTCCATGTCTTGGACACTGCTTGGAGAATGAGAGCCAGAAGCTCTTGGTGTACAAGTATATGAGGAATGGAGATTTGGCTAGTGCTTTGTTTAGGAAGTCAGACAACGAAGGTGATGGACTGAAGTCTTTGGATTGGATAACGAGGTTGAAGATTGCTCTTGGTGCAGCCGAGGGATTAGCTTATTTGCATCACGAGTGTTCCCCACCTCTAGTTCATAGGTACTCTCTCCTGCTCAACTTCTCCTAATAAACTCTTGCTTGTTCTGTGTTGAAACAAATCATATCATCTTGCATGTTAGTATTGGCTTCATAGATTATATACATTGGTTAATTGTTGCTCTATATAGGGATGTACAAGCAAGTAGTATACTTCTTGATGACAAATTTGAGGTACGTCTTGGAAGCCTAAGCGAGGCATATGCTCAAGGTGATGCTTATCAAAGCAAGATTTCTCGTTTACTTCGGTTACCACAGTAAGTGCTCTCTATGTTGTCTCGGCACTACAACATATTTTCAAAATCGCTTTCGAGTTTTACTAATGCTTCTCCTTCCTCTCTTGCAGATCGACTGAAGCATCCTCTTCAGGTATGTATAGTCTAAATCAAAATATGTATCAAATTATTAGGCCCTATTAACAATGGAGCCAAATCTATTGATTTGTAAACTTAAACCGATTCTTTCAGTGTTCTGATAGATTAACTCTCTTCAGGTGCAGCAAATGCAACATGCGCCTATGATGTCTACTGCTTTGGCAAAGTGTTACTTGAGCTAGTCACGGGGAAGCTGGGTATCAGCTCTCCAGACAACGCAGAAGCAAAAGCATACATGGAAGAAGCTTTGCAATACATAAGCACAAACGAGAAGGAACTAGTGACCAAGATCTTAGACCCGTCGTTGATGGTGGACGAGGACCTTCTAGAAGAAGTATGGGCAATGGCAATCATCGCGAAGTCATGCCTAAACCCAAAACCAACAAGAAGACCATTAATGAGACACATCGTGAACGCTCTTGAGAATCCGTTGAAAGTAGTGAGAGAAGACACCAACTCGGGCTCAGGGTCTTCACGGCTGAGAACAAACTCGTCGAGAGGGTCTTGGAACGCTGCTATATTCGGGAGCTGGAGGCAGAGTGCATCGGATGCTCCAGCTGTAGGAACAACAAGTGGCGGTGGTGGTGGTGGTGGTTTGATAAACTCAGGGTCGCAAGGGAGCAGTGGAAGGAATAATAACAATGGGAACTCATCGTCGAGAAGAAGGCAGTCTAGTGAGATTGTGCCCGAACCTGTTGTCTACGGGGAGGATCTATAAGTGCTCGGCTCCTGGACATTTTATTATTGGTTCATCTATTCTTTGTGTCCTTTAATAACCAGAGGCAAAGAGAGTCCTCTCAGGTAGCAGCATAGATTATGTTTTTTTTTCCCAAAATTATTATTTTTTTTTCGTCTCTTTATTTTTTGTTTTTTTTTTGGGTTAGGATTGGTGGGGTCAGAATTGTAATTTACATTTTTCTAGATCTTTGTAAATTATAATTCTTGGAAATTGGGTTTTTTCTCGGTTTCTCTCTTGTTAAAAGGCCGGGAAAAAAGGGAAGGTTGGTTTCGCTTTACATGTTTCAGTCACACTTTCTTCGCTTTGAACCGATCTGATCTGACATGGTACGTGTGAATTAAAATGGCCGTTGACTATTGGACTTCTTCGTGGGAAGCTTCGCAATATATCTGTACAAGAGAATCATAAAAACGCTAAAAAGAAGGTTCTACCGGGCATTGAACTCGGGTTACTGGATTCAGAGTCCAATGTCCTAACCGCTAGACCATAGAACCAATTTGTTATACTTTGTTCCTTACTATTGACTTTAAATAAGAATATAACTTAATGAACATGTTCATAATTGTTTATGTTTTGTTGATTTTTAATATTATTTATTCAATCACACAGCTTTTTTTTTTATAAAAATATCTTATCATCAATTTATTTAAACATTTTTTTATTTGTCTTAATTTTACCATATATGTAGTATGTGTGGCATTACATACAAAATTATAGAGAAATAGCTTAGAATAACCATAAATTAAACTTTTCTTCACAAACTAGCACCCAAAGTTCAAAATAAATTATTTAGGGTTCACTAAATAGATTAAATGAAAATTATTTCCCTCTCACAAATCTCTAGTTACATTATATTGAATTATACATAAAATTTTAATTTTGGATCTTTGATAAATCGTACTTTCGACATCACCTAACGAGATCGTCGTAGCTCTTTCGGTTCATCGGCACATATTCTTCATCATCATGTCATCGTCGTGTGATATTTTTCGTCATTGGAGAAATTTTCCGATGAATAGTTCATCGGTGCTTCCATCATATGCTTTTTTAATCCACATGTATTGATTATTATATTGATGATGAATTTGCAATAAGGAATCAGGTGGAGGTTCTCAACTTTTATGAAATTATGATTTTGGTTTTAGTTAGATTTGATTATGTTGTGTGTTAACAGATTTTTTTATGTGTCAACGTCCATTGTTTGTGGCTAGTGACCTCTGTGTGTAGCTAAGAACATTCGTATATAGCCAATGACCTCTTTATCTCGTTTAACAAGCTTTTACGAAACTGATAAAAGTCCGAATTGTTTCCATTTACTTTACTAGTGATTTTGATCTCATATACAATCAATTTCGATTATCTAAGTGATGATTGTTGATTGTTTCACTAATTCTTCAATTCTTTTTTTTTCTTTTTATAGATTTTTAGAAGATAATTGATATATATTATGTGTGTATGGAGAATGGACTTCAAAAGAAAATATTTAGTGTGAGTTCTATGTTGAAACAAAGAAAAACATTTCTTATGTTGAAGATGATGTGCAATATGAAGATTTCATTAAAATGGTTACTAAAGATTTTGCTATTCAAATCAAAGATACCACTCTTAGTTATGAAATTACCTTCAAGATGAAAACAATGGTGGAAGATATTCCTCCTGTTTACGTGTAAGAACCTTCAAGATGAAAACTAAGAATCTTCATCAAAAAAATAAAATGATATGCTGGAATTAGTTTACGTGTAAATGTTAGTTTTAACCTTTCTTCGATGTGTATCAAATATTCTTACATGTTTCTCTTATGTGAGTAACTAAGTTGTTACTTATGTTGGAAACAATGTTTTTTCTACTAAGAGTGATGTCTTTGGTCAATATACTATTGCCATAATCAACCTTGGTATCAAACTATTTGAGTCTTTTAACAAGATACATGTTGCCTCTATATATAATATTCTTATGCTTTAGATATTAAACTAATTGGATGTAAAAATCAAATAGTTGTGCCTCATACAACCATATAATTTTTTTGTTATGCATGTCTTCAACACTATAGACATTTGTGATTGTCTCCATCACTTACAAATGCATTGACTAAAAACTTTACCTTTATATATTGCACAACCCTTGCACTATATTGTATCGTCTTTAATTTTATTTTAAGATGACATTATACATGATAATTTTTGCTATATTGGGCACTTTTTGATCTTGAGACATGAGAAATATTTACAAATATACACTTTGTGATAAAAATACAGAATTCAATCAACAAAAGATAATAAATATAGCAAGTGCTTTAGCACAATAATCTGAATCTTCAAACAAACTATTATGTGTCATTAACAATTCATGTTTTATAGACGATTAGGTACTCTTTAGTTCTATAGGTTTGTTTCCTATTCTCACGTTATTTCATTTTATTAGTTGAATCTACTAACTAATTCAATGTTTTGAAGTTTATCATTTATACAAAAATAACTATTATGATTTTTTATGTTTGTCTAAGGGTATGATTGACAAAGCATTTACAAAAACAATTATGTTACTTATCATCTATTCAACTATTATTGAAAGAATATTTATAAAACTATTTTAAATGCAAATGTTCTCTAAATGTTCTTTACTCAATGCTCTCATTTAAAACTTTTGGTAAAGCGTTACAATATAATTTTGTATATAATTAATGTATGATAAAATTAATATTTAATATTTTTTTAAAAAATAATATTTTGCATTAAAATATGGATTAGTATAAATATAATTAAATATGATATATTATTTCAAGAAAAAAAATATATTATAAATATATATTATAAATATATATATATATTATTTAAAATAAAGAGATTATATATTATATACTAATTTTGTATAATAATTTCATTTATAAAGCATTTGCTGCTATATGAAGAGCATACCACTTTCTGCAATATATTATTCTCTTCGTTTCATTCTGATAAATATTTTAGAAACAAAATTGTTTCATAAAGATATACTTTTTGTGTTTTCTATAAAAAATATTGTAAATTTCAAATAAATTAATTGAATTTATTGAATTACTACTGGTTAAAATTATTAAAAACTGAAAATGATAAAAAATGATATATTTATTATAGTGATTTATTGTGTTTTCTTTGTATGTTTGAAAATACCAAAAATTATCTTTGTAAAACAGAGAGAGTATTTCTTTAGCATACTGCTAATGCTTAGAGATCAATTCTACCAATCAATGCCTAGGTCAACATTATTACAAAAAGGTTATGTCTATGGTAATAGAGATTTGTATACAGAAAAGTTCGTATATAAGATGGTTGGATAGATTTCTCATATTCATTAGTTATTCTTTAATGTGCTTTATTATTACATAAAATGGCATTTCTAAACAAAAAATTAAAGAGAAAGAAAATTACTTGAATACCTAAGAGATTACTAGTTCATCAATGGTTTTGCTTGCTAAATTGAAAAAAAAAAACGTATCAAATAAATATTGAATTGTTTTGTTAGCTGTTAATTGTGGAAATGTAAGTAACTTTTTTTCCTTTTATTCAAAGGATATATACAGTCTACATATGAGGGTTAACTGAACCTATACAAAAATCAAACTAATTTGTAAAGTTCATGTTTCCTTTACATGAAAAACAAAATCAAACCTGAACAGAACTGAATCGGATAAGTATTTGAATATATGAAATATAATTATATATCTAAAATATTAGTTATATTTAGTTTTGGAGTATAAAAAATCTAAATGTAATTTATTAACTATATATTTATATTTGTAAATATCTTAAAAGTCTAAAATTTTGTATTAGTCAAATGACAAGTTACCCAATTATATTTATAGTAAACGATACGGTATTTTCGACAAACCAAATTTTCTTGAATTATCAAAGAACAGAATCAAAATGAAACTGAATCAATTCTACCAATCAGTGCCTAGGTCAACATTATTACAAAAAGGTTATGTCTATGGTAATAGAGATTGTATACAGAAAAGTTCGTATATGAGATGGTTGGATAGATTTCTCATATTCATTAGTTATTCTTTAATGTGCTTTATTATTACATAAAATGGCATTTCTAAACAAAAAATTAAAGAGAAAGAAAATTACTTGAATACCTAAGAGATTACTAGTTCATCAATGCTTTTGCTTGCTAAATTGAAAAAAACGTATCAAATAAATATTGAATTGTTTTGTTAGCTGTTAATTGTGAAAATGTAAGTAACTTTTTTTCCTTTTATTCAAAGGATATATACAGTCTACATATGAGGGTTAACTGAACCTATACAAAAATCAAACTAATTTGTAAAGTTCATGTTTCCTTTACATGAAAAAACAAAATCAAACCTGAACATAACTGAATCGGATAAGTATTTGAATATATGAAATATAATTATATATCTAAAATATTAATTATATTTAGTTTTGGATTATCAAAAATCTAAAATGTAATTTATTAACCATATATTTATATTTGTAAATATCATAAAAATCTAAAATTTTGTATTAGTCAAATGACAAGTTACCCAATTATATTTATAGTAAACGATACGGTATTTTCGACAAACCAAATTTTCTTCAATTATCAAAAAACAGAATCAAAATGAAACTGAAGTGGACCTGATTTTTTCGAGTTCAGTTGTGTTATCCAATCTGAACAAAAACTAAAAGGAAAAAAAAATAATCTAAACTTGAATTTATAAATACTGAAACGGTTCCTATACCTATGTGCCCGAGATGACTGAAAAGAAAAAGAAAAACAAAACGAACTGAAAACCCAATTCCCCGAGCTTATATAATCTATAAGACCAATGTGCTTCCACAAAAGAAGATATGTTGTTTTATGCATGCTAGAGAGTCCGCTAGTTCAGTTCTAATTCTTGGTTCATAAACCAGTTTGACGTCTGAGAAGTCTCGCCATTTTCACGGATCTGAACTCTTTTAACCTGGACCCGAAGACCCGATTCGGACCCGGTCCAAAAATACCCGACCCGAACCCGAACCGAAAGTTTACAAGTACCTATTGGGTCTAAATTTCTTTTACCCGAATAGACCCGGACCTGAAGAGAACCGACCCGAATAGACCCGGACCCGAAAAGAACCGATCCAAATAGACCCGACCCGCAAGAACCGATTTGTACCCGACTTAAAAACATGTATATTAAAACTATGATTTTTTGTGTTATGCTTTATATATATATATATATATTATATTTTATTTAGTTGAAATTTCTTTTGTTAACAATATTTATTATTATTTTGAAACATTTTTAAGTAATATGAAGCTTTAAACTATAAAATTTAGAGTTTAAAATGATTTATGTTTTCAGGACCCGAAAGACCCGGACCCGACCCGGAACCGACCCAAAAAATTACAAGTACCTATATGGGTCTAAATTTTCAGGACCCGAAAGACCCGGACCCGACAGGACCCGACCCGAACCCGGAACCGACCCGAAAAATTACAAGTACCTATATGGGTCTAAATTTTCAGGACCCGAAAGACCCGGACCCGACAGGACCCGACCCGAGGACCCGGATGCCCGGGCCTAGTCTGAACATTAGCAACAAAATGGTTACAATGAATTGTTGTTCATTTCCGTAAATCTAAAAGGAGTTGAAATGAATCTTTTTATATTCGAATATATTTCAGCAACTGAATCTATTGAACAACTTAGAGCATCAGCATTGGGACAATTTCTCAACAAAGTTTTTCCTGTATTTAATATTAATATAACTGATTTTATAATTAAATTATAAATAAAAAAGAAAGTAGACCAACTACAAATGGACACATAAGTAGGAGAGTCTCTTCCGTTTTTCTGTTGATTCCTCCTTGAGGAGACGATCCACCATCTCTCTTCTTGTTTCCACTCCCTCTCTCTTCCTTTTTCTCTTACGAGACTTTGTTACATATCTTGCTGCGCTTGCTCTTACGAGTCCTTCGTATATAATAATCAAGTAAACTTGTCTAATCAACGAAAGAAAGAACTGATGATTATAATTCGATGAATATTTATAGTAATGTTCAAAAAATAGCAGATTCAAAAAGAACGGTTCAGAAAACTGAAGCACCATCAAATGACTGACCAAAGGGGGCAAACGTTCCCTAAAAATCTGAAGGAAAGAATAGTTTATAAAATTCTCAATGAATTTGAACTTTAGCAAGAAGAACAATTTGAAGTTTTTTAGCCGCAAGAAACAATGGCGTGAATGGCTTCGCAGACAGATTGATCATCTGCTCTAACACCCAGTTTCATTGCAATTTCCTTTTCGCTGTCCATTCCAAACTGTGCCTTCACCAACACTTTCACGTTTCCTATGTACAAACCTGATAGTAAACTTGTGTGTGACCTTGCGTTGCTTGCAACTGTCTCCGTCCCCTGACAACACAAAACAAACAAAACAATGCATTAACAACAACTACAAAATCGAGAATTGCATTAGAGAGTAGGGAGAAGCGCGCCTAACCTCACAAGACTGCATGCCTAGAACATCGGTTACAGCTTTGACAGCTTCGGCTAAGCTCTCTCTTTGGCCAAGCCCATACTCATCTACAAGCTCCTTCTCTGGGTCCATGTTTTCCCATGCATTCCTGAAATTTGAAACACCGACATTCACCATGTAGTCACCAGGGACAACCTCAAGGTCCTCCAGTTGGTACTCATCTTCCACACCATCCTCCTCTGCTTCACCTGTGTTTGGGTCAACCTGTTCATACATTGATCATGTGATTATTTATTCTAGGCAACTAAAAGTGGGTGAAAGTGAATGCTTATGGTACCTCCTTCACAATGAAAGTCAATGTGTTTGAGAACTTTCCAACAGCAGGGACTCCTTCTGGCTTCTCAAAAGCCACAAAGGCCTGACCAGGAGAGTCGTAAGGGAGCGAGTTTAGTGGCTTCGAAGATAGTTCACTGAACTCCTCTGCTTCTGAAGCATCTACAATGACATTGACCTGCAAAAACAAGAAAAGAGGACAAGTATTTGTCAATGAGAAAGGCTTTCGGTGGGACCCAACTAATATGTTATGTTGTACGTTATCATCCTCATTACCCTCTCCAACAATTGCTCTGGTACTGTGTTTGTGCAGTTATACTGAAAGACAACATGGCTTTCGAACATATGCTTTACAACATTGACTGAGTATTCTGTTTCTGCTTCTGTTAGCTCCACAGGTGAAGAAGACT
Organism: Moricandia arvensis; assembly: GCA_905132765.1. Lineage (NCBI taxonomy): Eukaryota > Viridiplantae > Streptophyta > Magnoliopsida > Brassicales > Brassicaceae > Moricandia > Moricandia arvensis. The sequence goes on from CAJHQP010000672.1 coordinate 22,541, forward strand.
GAGAATAACACATGTTTAACCAAAAGAGATTGGTGAATAAGAGTAAACTGAAACGAAAGCGGTTTGCAGAAAACTTGTATACAAACCTTGAAAAGTTTGCCAAAGGTAGCAAACTCTGGAATAGATGATAGGAGTCTTTCATATGCATCAAAACCCGAAACATGTGCAGGTGGTTGAGCACCAAGACCAGTGGGCTTTTTACCCTTGGCTTTCTTATCAGCAAGTGGCTGCGATTTGACTTCCTTAGGTACAGAGTCAACATCAAAAGCTACTTCGGAGGGCTCCTGCAACGCCAAAGATATATAATATGGTAACTGACCTTCCAAAGAGTATATATAGAGTAGAAAACGAGGATATGGGCAGCTCACATAGTTTTTCAGACTTGTCTCCATGTTGACTAGAGGGGCCTCCAGGGAACCAAATAAAAACTCTCTGCTATCCTTGTCGGTTTCAACAAGGCCATCGTTGCCAAGTATACTCAAAAAGAGTGTTGCTCTATCACGAACCTGGAGATAGAGGTTGAAGCTCAAATTAAAAACAACAGTGCATGCAATCGGTAGATAACGAGAGACATGCAGATATCCACAGATTTACTACTGTAACCAGTGACTAGAAGACAGCTTTTCAATAGGACTAGGCACACACCTCGTCATCACTGTCATAGATGCAGCGCTTCAGCAAGACAGTAATTCGGGGCTGCAAGACCATTATTAATACAATATCTTTGTCATCAGCCGAGGTCAATAAATAAAAACCTTAATGACGCTTAATAAGATAACTATACCTTCAAAGCTTCAACCATAAACCCAAACTTCGCAAGTGTGCAAACAGCAGCTGCTCGAACAGTTGCATTCTCCAAATGCACACGGTTGTATATATACCGGATATACTTACTAGGATCTGAGGTGTTCGGCCCTTCAATTCCCAGAAAATGAAGGATCTACGGAAGCAAGATATATTTAAATATCAATGAAAACATAAACAACTACAATTATAATCTCAGGTAAAAGATGGCTAAAAGCACCTGAGTTGAAAGGTATGTGAATTCACAATCTTCGATAAACTCACAAAGATGGAGCAATCCATTTTCCTTTGCATCTGGAATATCTCTGATAATGGTTACAATAGAATCAACAATTGCCCTTTTATACTCGAAACCACCTTCTTCCCTAAGAATGTTGCTCAAAAAGTTCATCCTACAAATGAAAAGAGTGAGACAGTTACCATGTGCCAGTGATACAAATCTTGACATCTCGATAGAATAGTAACTTGTGCAGACCACTACTACCCAATAACAAAACCTAAATTTTCACTTACAGTGATCTATACTTCAGCGGAAATTTCACACACAGTGATCTTATGGCTTCCACGACCACAATTTTGAACTCATCAGCGATATCTGACATGAAATTAGTTATCTGCTTCATCAACCGTTCCACACTGGATTCATTCCCTGTTTTCAAAAGTGTGGTGATAGCAAGTGTAGCAATACTTCTATTCTGATCAGAAATTAAACTCTCCATATCAATGTTGCAGTTGGTGACTGCCATGGGATGAGTCATTGCAACCTGCCAGTTCAGACCACGATTCAGTATACAGTGTTTATAGGGAAGATTTTTCAATGTCTGTCAGTTAACCAGTATCTCGTTATCCTCAATAGAAGAAAATGATGAAGCTACTCAGGAAACTCAGGAAAAGGCTTTCACTTTGTTTGCCAGGAAATATACATAATATTTTGTATTGAGAGGTGTCCAATAAAACAGAGAAAAGAATTGTACACCTTGTTCAGTGTACGGACAGCAGCAAATCTCAGCACTGGTTTAGGGGAACTCAAAAAGAGCTGGAGCACAGTGATTGCTGGAGTCAATTCTCGGCTTGACACACCATCGAGCTCAGTGATAGCCCTGGCAGCCTCAAGAATCACCATTTCTGCCTTATGGCGAAGGCAACTCTCCAGAAAATCATAAAACGGACGTTCCCCAGACTGGCTATGGTTGCCCATGTCCCGGATTATCTAAATAGTAAAAACTAAGGTTGGATCAAGCCAAGAACTTCACTCCCATCATATTATCATGGAATATAGAGGCCAAACCTGACTGGTGTAACGTATCAAGAGACACTGGGCCAAAGGAGAACGGACAGCTCCCTTGGTCAAAGATCCAACCAACTTGCTGACAGCCAGGCGGTCATTTTGGCGTATCTGGATATGTTAGATAATCAATACTTGTGAACATTCATTAGATCACTTCTCATATGATCCACAAGACCCTACAGCAGCGTTACATGATATGTAGTCACTCGGACGGACGGACAACCTATTACAGACTGAACCATATAGGTAGATAAAGCAGCTAAGGATTTCAACTCTACATATGTGGCACGGTCTCATGAAAGAATAGCAAGAAAATGAAGCATACGTATCCACATAAACATGTGAAAGGTATGCAGGAGTGACCATACTATATATAAGTATATAACCATAAAGCTTATTTATGTTTCTATCTAATCCACATTTAGGAGTATGCTACCAGGACTTTCACATAAAAGATGTTACTTGTCAGTGAATGAGTAAATCCCCATGATCAGAACAGAGGAAACAAATTAGTTTCTGCTAAATATAAGATCAAGCGATGTACCTGATGAAGCAAAGCCAAGGCATGAAACTGAACAAGGGCTGCTCTAGACTGTACAGCTTCCTGAACCTCGTTGCTCCATCGTTTAACAATTTCTGGGTTTGTCTGGAAACAACAATGCAAGTGTATCAGACTTAATCTCACAACTAGGAAACAGCCTAATATGTTTGGTAATTTGGTGCATACAGATACCTTTAGCATGTGAAGTCCACTGACTAAAGCTGCACTTGAAACAACAGGATTCTTATCCACAATAGCTTGTTTCAAGTACCGCTCAATTTGTGTAAGAAGGGTTCCGTCAATTATTCGGCAGAGGACACGAATAGCATTTGCACGGTACATATCAATCTTGCTGTTCATATCCTTCATCAGGGAGCTTGTCACAATAATAACCTATAGAGAAAGAAAACACCTTACTCTAGCTACAGTGAAGTGTAAGATTTCAGCTTCTAAGCCAAATATGGACAACGAACCTCGTCCGATCCTGGAGATAATTCCTTAATGATCAAGTAGACCATTCTCCTCAAACCAGTGTCTTTAGATTGGAAAAGCTTTGTAACGGAGAAGAAAACTTCTGTTGCTTCAACCTGCACATGAAGCAAAATGAAAAGGAAAAAATAAAAGGTATTACCAATGCATATAGAATAAACGCTGTTACAATAAATTCGATAGGCATGTATTCAAATCTGGAACCCATCCATATAACGACAACAGAAAAAAAAACTGACCTTGGTGAAAGACTCCCCTTGGTTAAGCAAATAAAGAAGCTTCGTGATGACCTAACAAAATTCCATTTGAAAACATCTGCTAAGATGGCACAGAAAGAAACAGAATAATAATGAAAAGAAGGCTAACCTGGGAGCACCGTCTAGGATCAAGCTGAGGGTCATTGAAGACTCTAGCTTCCTGGAGCACTGCTCCTTTCTCGATTCCCATGAATGGAGAAAACTCCACTGAGCCACAAACATTAAGCAATCATATAAGACCAGATCCAGATTTGACAAAAAAAACGTGTGTATAACAATCACAACATCGCATTCTTCACCATGATTCGAATCCGCAAACACTAGAATCGAAGGTTATGTAGATCTACGCATCGATTGCACTAAGGGATAGATATGACCGCACAGATCTAGAAGCTAACAACTGATCCGTGAGCCAAAGAGAAAGAAAGAAGACATACGCTCGTCGTCGAGATCATCGTCTTTCTTCACGAGTGGTTGCGCCATTGCTTATCTTCTGAGGATCGCGATTTGCTCAGATCTTTCCCTTCGATGCAACGGAACAAATGCGCGAACATGAAAAGGATACTGAGACTCGAGAGAAAGAGAAAGAGAGAGACAGAGCTGTGATCTGCTGCTCCGCACAATATTTGGTTGCTAAGTAGAAATTGCCCGATCTTCCGCCATGTCATATCTTTTGTATTTGACGGTCCTTAGTGTTTCAGTTTGAGGTGGTATTGGATTGAAGAATTTAAAAGAATTCAATTGAGGAGATAAATAATAGCTTTTAGGAGGTGGTATTGGATTGAAGAATTTTAAAGAGTTCAATTGAGGAGATAAATAATAGCTTTTAGGAGGTGGTATTGGATTGAAGAATTTTAAAGAGTTCAATTGAGGAGATAAATAATAGCTTTCAGGAGGTGGTATTGGATTGAAGAATTCAAAAGAATTCAATTGAGAATATAAAGAATTTAGTAAGATTTTTTAACTTGTTTGTCTAATTCTGATGTTTTGGATTTTAAGAGAATTCAAATAAATTTGATCATATCAATTTCTCTAAATTCTAGAACTAATCTCTTTACACGAATATAAAATTTTATAATAAACAAAAAAATTAATTATTTTTATTCTTATATAAAAGAGATTTTTTAAATGGAATAAAAATTTTGACTAGTGAAAAATAGTAATAGTCGAACAAATTATGTATGATTATGTAAATATGTAGCCGTTTAGGAATAACACAGTTTCACGAAAACATAAATTACAACATAATATATTTTATAATTATTTATTTAAATAATAAAATATTTTTAAATTATAGTGAAATTATGTTTTCAAATCTCTTAGGGGGTGGTATTGGATTGAAGAATTTAAAAGAATTCAATTGAGAATATAAAGAATAGCTTTTAAGGTATTTTAAAGGATTTGGTAAGAATTTTAATTTACTAGTCTAATTCTAATTGATGTCTTACATATTTCTATTGTTTTGTTTATTCATCCATATGCATTTTTGATCATATAGATCAGGATTTAGTTATTTCTAGGTTGCATTTTGCATACATGAGTTCTTATCAGGTATGGGAGTATCCTTGGAGTTCTTGAAGATGTTTGGAGGCTTTTAGAGCTAAAAAGAGAGTCAAAAGGTGATCATAGGACAAGCGGAGACGAAGCTACGTGCCAGAGCGACCTCCACAGCGAGGTACGAGGGTCGCTCGGCGTCGTGTCATTCTGAAGCAGGTGGAAGGCCCTCGAGCGACCTCACCACAGCAATCACACCAGGTCGCTTCCAACTGGAGTGACCTCCAGAGTGACAACAGTTGGTCGCTCGGCCTTCGAGACGCGAAGTGGAGCACTCGCAGCGACCCCTCCGGAGCGATGTCACCATGTCGTTGCGTGTTCTTGCTCAGACGAAACTCAATTTATTCTAGGGACCTTTTGGTCATTTTGTTTCATGTTTGACATTTTTTAAACCTAAGTTAAGTACCTCTGTAAGCCGTTTTAGGCGGATTATCTTTGTTCTTGGAGAAATACAAAAAAAACTTTTTGGAAAGTTCATCTTCTAAGATCATTGTTTCTTTATTCTATTGTTCGTTCCTTGTTTATTCCATCACTCACGTGATTAAGCTTGAATCCAGAATGAGTTTAAGAGGAATCATGATGATTAGTGAGTAGAACACCTTAGGATTCATGGGTTAGGGAGACTACGGGTGATTAGGCTAGATCTAGGATGTTTTAGTGTAGATTTCTCTTGTTCCTTGCTAGTAGAGTAATCATAATGCATCTTTTGAGTTGGCCACTCAAGGGTTGATCTTTAGGCATTTCCCACTCATAAAGTGTTCGACGAAATGCCTGAGTCGACTCTCCTAAGCTTTTAACATTCTTTACCAATGACACTTGTTGTTAAAGATGTTAAAATGGCTAATAGATTTATTCTTAATGATTACTTCCATAACATTCAACCGAAGACATTTGATGCTTGAGTTATGTTAGTAAATGAACATTCATCTAGATATAGAGTTTGTTTAGAATTGTGTCTAGGCTTAAGGTTGATAGTTTAATTGATCGCTTGCCATCCTTAGTTCAAACTTTAATCACCCAAGGTCTATTTTCCGTTTCCCTTTACCCATGAGTTCTCTTTTATCTTAATTGTCAAAGCTATTTCATTTATCGCGTTTAGCGTTATGTTATTGCATTTCAATCTTAGTAGTAATTCAAAACCCAATCAATCACACGATCGCACTTAGATTAAGCTAGTACTTGCATTCTCGGTGCTTTTATATCCCTCAGAACTGGTTCGACAATCTTTTATACTACAACATTTGCTTTAGGAGCCTTGAAAACTCCTAACATCAAATTGGCGCTGTTGCCAAATTCTGAGTTGATTAGAACATTGAGATTTAGTCACTTGCTTGAGACTAAGTCATTTTTCTTTTATTTTGTTATTGATTCTCTGTCTTCATCTCTTTTTGACACTTCAGGTATATGAACTTGAGGAGCAAGGGCACAACAAAACTAGTTCCACGAGTTCCAGATATCAGAGCTTACGAACGAGCTATCTCAAGACAGAGAAGACAAGAAGAGCAACAAGTTCAGCCACATGAGTTGAATATTGACATGGATCCACCAAACGGAAACAACAATAACAACCCTCTGCCACAAGGTGTTAACAATGGACCACAAGGGCCAATTCACCCACCCTGACCAACTCGCGCCATTGGTGCTTATGACCGTCCAAATGTTAGTGGTCAGAGGTTGGGTATCCGAGCTCCACCAGTGGAGGCCAGCAACTTTGACGTCAAACCTGGACTCCTCAATGTGATTGAGAACTACAAGTATCATGGCTTGCCTGTAGAAGACCCATTTGATCACTTAGACAAGTTTGACAGTTACTGTGGTTTGTCAAAAACCAATGGTGTATCCAAAGACACTTTCAAGCTCAAGCTTTTCCCTTTCTCTTTAGGGGATAAGGCACGTCAGTGGGAGAAGACTGTACCCAGTGACACCATCACTACTTGGGATGAGTGCAAGAGAGCATTTTTAGAGAAATTCTTCTCTTCCTCCAGAACTGCCAAGCCGAGAAACGAGATCTCTAGTTTCCAGCAAAAGAACTTGGAAGGATTCAGTGAAGCCTGGGAGAGATTCAAGGGCTACCAGTCCAAGTGCCCACACCATGGTTTCACTAAGTAGAGCTTGCTTAGCACATTCTACAGAGGTGCTCTTCCTAAGTACAGAGCCAGATTGGACACTGCAAGCAATGAGTTCTTTTTGGGTAGAACTGAGGAAGATGCAGAGGAGCTGGTTGACAACATGGTGAAGAGTGATGCAGTTTACAGTGCAGAACACGACAGAGTTAGTAGGGGTGACGACAAGCAGACAAGGAAAGAGATTAAAGCTTTGGAAGATAAGATCGACCCCCTCATTGCTGAAAAAGCCACACAAGAACAAGTGAAAGCTGTGGGTAACACAAAGCAGGAAGGACCACCTGCAGTCAATGAGGTTGCAACTTGGAAGGACAAGAAGAGTTGTGTTTCATAAACAACAACGGTAGTTGGTACAGAAAAGAGCCTAACTTCCAGTACAACTACCCACAAAAGTCTTACCCCAACAACCAACAAGGAGGGTATCAGAATAAGAACAACCAACATGGTAACTGCCAATCTCAGCAACCTCCACCTGGTTTTCCCAACAAAAGGAACCAATCTTCTCCGCAACAAGCTAACCCTTCCACCTCTGTTTCTCAGGGAAACAACAGTAAAACTCTTCTGAAACAGATCTTGGAGTCTCAGAACAGAAGTGAGAAGCATTATGGCTATGAGCTGAAGAACTTGCATGCCAAGATTGAAGGAAGCTACAATGAGCTCAACAACAAGTTCAAAGCTTTGGAAAACCAGTTTGCTTCAATGAGCTCTAACCAGAATCGCCAACAAGGGTCACTACCAGGAAAATCTGAGCAGAATCCCAAGGAAACTATGAAAGCTGTCACACTTAGGAGTGGGAAACAACTATCTCCCAAAGCTCTCACCAAGGATGCTGAGAAACTAGGTGAGGGGGTGGCCATCAACATAGATGATGAGGTTGTGATTGTTGATGAGAAGATCAATGATGAGATTTTAGAGAAGATTGTGGAAGCCAAGCGTAAAGGAAAGATTGGAGAAGAGAAGAAGTCAATCAAAGATGGTGAAGTTGCTACTCCAACAAATGAGAAATCTTTTGTCCCTCCTCCTTATGAACCCAAACTTCCATTCCCTGGAAGATTCAAGAGGCAGCTGCTAGAGAAGTATAAGGCTATGTTTGAGAAGCAAATGAGTGAAGTTCAAATCACAATGCCCATCATTGATGCTTTCATGTTGGTTCCTTAGTACAACAAGTTCCTGAAAGATGCTGTAGCTACAAAGAAGAAAGAGATGGAGGGTATGATGATCCTTACTCATGAGTGCAGTGCTATCATCCAGAGGCTCGTTGTTCCTAAAACGTTAGAGGATCCAGGATGCTTCACACTGCCATGTTCTCTTGGACCTATGGTATTTGAAAGGAGTCTCTGCGATTTGGGAGCTAGTGTCAGCCTCATGCCGTTGTCTGTTGCTAAGAAGCTGGGTTTCACTCAATACAAGAAGTGTAGACTCTCCTTGGTTTTGGCTGATCGTTCAGTGAAGTACCCTGTAGGTGTCTTGGAGGACCTCCCTGTGAAGGTTGGAAACTATGAGATACCCACAGATTTTGTAGTGCTTGAGATGGGGGAGGAAGCTCAAGATCCTTTGATCCTTGGAACACCGTTTTTAGCTACAGTTGGAGCTATTATTAATGTGAAGGATGGTACGATTGATCTACAGCTGGGAAAAGGGCACACGCTGCACTTTGACATCAAGGAGATCATGAAGAAACCAACTGTCCAAGGACAAATATTCTACATTGAAGAGATGGATGCCCATGCTGATGAGCTCCTTGAAGAGATATCACTAGAGAACCCTCTACAGCATGCCCTGATGATAGACAGAGGGGTTGAAGTGACTGAGAATGCTGAGAGTATTGCTTATGGGTTAATTTTGGATTCGCACAAGAGTGTCACTGGTGAGAAGCAGTACGAGGCACTACCAAAGGCGACTCATCAAGAAGCTTTGGTCACTCAACAAGAGGATGTCAAGGAAGATGACAGGAGCGAGCTCAAAGCACCTAAAATGGAGCTAAAACCTCTTCCCCAAGGTGTAAGGTACTCTTTCCTTGGACCCAATAAAACATATCCTGTCATTGTGAGTAGTGAACTTTCTGAATCTTAGCTATCTGAACTTTTAACAGCACTTAAAAAATTTAGAAAAGCAATAGGTTACTCACTTGATGATATCAAAGGGATATCACCTACTTTGTGCATGCATAGGATACATCTTGAGGATGAATCAATGACTTCTATATAGCATCAAAGAAGGTTAAACCCTAACTTGAAAGATGTTGTAAAGAAAGAGATTCTTAAACTCTTAGATGCTGGTGTGATCTACCCTATTTCAGATTCTAAATGGGTATCTCCTGTTCATGTGGTTCCAAAGAAAGGTGGTATCACCGTTGTTAAAAATGACAAGGATGAACTGATACCAACAAGAACGATCACTGGTCATAGGATGTGTATTGATTACCGAAAACTGAACTCTGCATCTAGGAAATATCATTTTCCATTACCATTTATTGATCAGATGCTTGAGAGACTTGCTAACCATCCATTCTACTGTTTTCTTGATGGTTATTCGGGGTTTTTTCAGATACCCAGACATCCCAATGATCAAGAGAAAACGACATTCACATGCCTCTATGGTACCTTTGCCTATCGAAGGATGCCATTTGGGCTATGTAATGCTCCAGCCACCTTTCAAAGGTGCATGATGTCAATCTTCTCTGATCTAATTGAGGATGTTGTGGAGGTGTTCATGGATGACTTCTCTGTCTATGGATCTTCGTTTCCTGCTTGTTTGTCAAATTTGTGCAGGGTCCTACAGAGATGTGAAGACACCAACCTCTTGCTGAATTGGGAGAAGAGTCACTTCATGGTGAAAGAAGGAATTGTGCTGGGCCACAAGATTTCAGAGAAGGGGATCGAAGTATACAAGGCCAAGATTGATGTGATGGTGGGTTTAGCCCCCCCAAAATCAGTAAAGGATATCAGGAGCTTCTTGGGGCATGTTGGCTTCTATAGAAGGTTCATCAAGGATTTCTCTAAGATTGCCAGGCCACTTTCCAGATTGCTGTGCAAGGAAGAGACCTTCCTCTTTGGGCAGGAGTGCCTTGAAGCTTTCAAGAAGCTGAAAAGTGAACTTGTGAGTGCTCCAATTGTTCAGCCGCCTGATTGGGATCTCCTTTTTGAGATCATGTGTGATGCCAGAGACTACGTTGTAGGAGCAGTGTTGGGGCAGAAGAAAGATGGCAAGACTCATGTCATCTACTACGCGAGCTAAACCCTCAATGACGCCCAAATGAAGTATGCCACAACTGAAAAGGAGATGCTAGCCATTGTCTTCGCCTTTGAGAAGTTCAGAAGCTATCTAGTGGGATCCAAGGTCATTGTGTATACTGATCATGCTGCTTTGAGACATCTATTGGCAAAAAAAGATGCAAAACCTAGGCTTTTGAGATGAATCCTTTTGCTTCAAGAGTTCGATCTAGAGATCAGAGACAAGCCGAGTGTTGAAAATGATGTAGCTGATCACTTGTCCAGGTTGAAAGTGGAGTGTGGTACTCCCATCGATGAAGGGCTGCCAGAAGAGCAGATCATGGTTATTGGAGCAGTGATAGCAGTTTGTGAGACTGGCAGGAAGCTTGAAGAAGTAAAATAGAGGAGAACGAACCTTGGTATGCTGATATGGTGAACTATTTAGCCACAGGAAAAGAGCCGTTGAATCTTGTGGGGTATGCCAAGAAGAAGTTCTACAAGGATGTGAAGAGATACTACTGGGATGAGCCTTACCTCTACATTCTCTGCAAGGATCAACTCTACAGAAGAGTGGTGGCAAATGAAGAAGTTGATGGGATCCTTACGCAATGTCATGAGTCATCCTATGGTGGCCACTTTGCTACCTTTAAAACTGTTTCAAAGGTGTTACAAGCTGGATTCTGGTGGCCACATATGTTCAAGAACACACAAGACTTCGTTTCAAAGTGTGATTCATGCCAAAGAAGAGGAAATATCACCAAGAGGAATGATATGCCTCAAAACCCAATCCTTGAAGTTGAAGTGTTTGATGTGTGGGGCATAGACTTCATGGGACCATTCCTATCCTCCTATGGGAACAAGTACATCATAGTAGCTGTTGACTATGTGTCCAAATGGGTGGAGGCTATTGCAAGCCCCACTAATGACGCCAAGGTTGTAACCAAGATGTCCAAGAGCACCATCTTTCCAAGATTTGGTGTTCTAAGGGTTATGATCAGCGATGGAGGTTCTCATTTCATCAACAGGCTACCAGAGGCACTTTTCAAGAAGAACGGTGTGAAAAATAAGGTGGCAACTCCTTACCATCCCCAAACAAGTGGTCAAGTTGAGGTTTCTAACAGAGAGATCAAGTCCATTTTGGAAAAGATCGTGGGAGTTACAAGGAAGGATTGGTCTAATAAGCTTGATGATGCACTTTGGGCTTATAGGACAGCTTACAAGACTCCTCTGGGGACCACACCTTTCAACCTTGTGTATGGGAAAGCCTGCCATTTACCTGTAGAACTTGAGTACAAAGCACTTTGGGCAGTTAAGTTACTGAACTTTGACATCAAGAGTGCCAAGGAGAAAAGACTTCTTCAACTGCACGAACTCGATGAGATAAGAATGGATGCTTTTGAGAACTCGAGGATCTACAAGGAGAAAACTAAAGCTTTCCATGACAAGAGCATCCTGAAGAGAGAGTTCAAAGAAGGAGATCAAGTTCTTCTCTACAACTCTAGGTTGAAGCTGTTTCCAGGAAAGCTGAAGTCAAGATGGTCAGGGCCATTCAAGGTTAAGGAAGTTAGGCCTTATGGTGCAATAGTGTTGTGGAGTGCTGATGGAAGAGACTTCACGGTCAACGAGAAAAGAGTAAGGCTCTACATGACCACAACACTAGAGGAAGGCGGAACTGCAATTCCACTTTCTGATCCCACCTCCGCCTAATCGTCCGAAGGAAAAGTCAAGCTAGAGACTTAAAACAAGCTCACTTGGGAGGAAGTCCCATGTCTATCCTTGTACATATCTCTTTGCAATTTCTTTTTTTCATTCTGTTTTGAGTTGTTTTGTTGAGAACAATGCAGGTGTTTGGGACACCGACACAACGTGTGTTCAGAGCGACCCCTTCCCAGCGATGAGCTTAAGTTACTGCCAGGTGCAGCGACCATGCTGCGACCATCAGAGCGAGGCAGCATGGTCGCTCGCGTTTTCGTCAACTTTGAAGCTCGAGATTCACCTTGGAGCGACTCCGTTGCAGTGACCATGCTAGGTCGCTCCCGATCAGAGCGACATCCCCAGCGATGTCACCAGCTCGCTCGCGGTTCTGTAGGAAAAGAGAGGACTCGCAGCGACTTCCCGCAGCGACGATGCCAGATCGCTCCCGATCAGAGCGACATCCCCAGCGATGTCCCTTGGTCGCTCGCGGTTCTGTAGGCGAAGAGAGGACTCGCAGCGACCTCGACGGAGCGATGATGCCAAGTCGCTGCGCCCCGACCCAGGTAAGTGGTTTCGTTCTTTAAACCGGGTTCACTTGAACCAAACCGACCCTAAACCAACCTAACCCACCCAGCTCGTGTTCTAACCCTAGGCACCCCCTCTCTCACTCTCCTACCTCACCAAGAACACATAAAACTTCCTCATACTCTCTCAAGGCCTCTCTCCACCAAAAACACCATAACTCCCTCAAAACTCCACCAAATCACCTAGTTCTTCTTGATAACTCCAAGCTTTCGCCCCTGTAGTCTGTTTCACCTTACCCAAGCACCATTTCCTTTCATCCAAAGCAAGGTATTGAATTTTTAAATTCAATTTCGTAGGTCCATGAACCCTAAAATTTCAAAAGCGAAATTTGGTCCTATTCTTGCTTGTTTATGGTGAAAATGACTAGGGGAAGCTCATATATCAAGTAGGATTGAAAAATCTATGGTGAAATTGAGTTTAATTTGATTTTTTTATCAAATTAGGGTTCATGGATTTGGGGCTTTTCAATTTTGTCACTATTTGAGTGTGTATGAGGTTGAGATTGATTTGTTAGAGTAGTTAGAGGCTTGATTCATTGTTGTTGGGTCACTTTCTAGGTGCTAAAAAGGTTAAGTGGTTGTAATGAGTGAACTTGAGCTTAATTTGGTGAATCATTAGTTTACATCGCTCTTACAACTCTCACTTGCTATTTCTAGTCTTTCTACACTTCACCCACTCATTTCCTTTGTAAGTTTTGACCTTTTCAGTTACAATGGTTAGGAAAATGCATGAACAAAGAGATGTTGAGACTCTAGACCCCGAGCCAACTGGGTCCGTCACTGGAGGTACTTCTAGACAGCGAACAATCGCTACAAAGAAGTCAGCTCCACAAGAGAAGAGAGCGGGAAAGGGTCCAGCGGCTCCAACCAATCAAAGGAGTGATGACGAAAGTGAGGATGATCAAGCCCCTCAAAAGAAAGCAAAAATGTCCAAGGGGAAATAAGTAGCTGTTGACAGAGACAGGGAGAAGACTCCCTCCCAAGATGAGCTGTACCATCACTTGATGGATGGGATTGGTTGGACTTCTACAAGGTTTGCTGACCTTGAATTGCTGAAAGAGTTGGGCCTAAATTCTGATATTGAGGGAATGGTTAGACATTTGAAGACCCCGCAGCTCCTCACCATGGCCTATCCTTTCTACAAGGACGCCTCCGCTCAGTTCATATCGTCTCTAGAGGTCACCTACCATGAGACTGGGCATTTGCGACAAGGATGGGGCAAGATCAAGTTCAAGGTCCATGGTAGAGTGTACAACATGAAATTCAAGGACATTGGACAAGTCATGGGCTTCCCAGATCAAGAAGACCCCTCGCTTCCCAGATGTGAAAATTTTCCTAAGAAGCTTTGGAAGTTGATCACAGGAAACAAGCATCGAACGGGAAGTGACAAGAACTCAAGCATCCGTCACCCATCTGTGCGCTACCTTCATGGGATGCTTGTCCATGCCTTCTATCCCAGGAAGCAAGCAGGGAGTGTCACTGAGGAAGACTTGCGGCTCCTATGCCCAGCTATCAGGCCTTATACTAACCATGGTGAGGTACCTCTACCGAGCGAAGACATCTATGCTACATTCGGGATGGTAGGATTCTTTGTGGGTCATTTGGAGCATTACAAAAACTGGGCATGGACCACCACAGACAGCAAGGCCAAGATTGGGATTGGCAACCTTCTACAAGCTCAAGACCAAGTACAAGGAGCTGAAGAGAACAACGAAAAGCCAAGCCAGAGCTTCTGCCAAGTTTATGAAGAAGGTGGCTGATGTATTGGTTAGAGGAGGAGTAACAGGGTGTAGCTCGAGTGATTTTGTTGTGGGGAACACTTCAGCTCTGCAGCCTCGGCAAGAGAGTCCACTGCGCATAGATAGTCAGCTCGAGCGTGCTGGGTGCAACTTCAAGGCTCCACAATCTGCTTCTGGGAACAAGTCTCCCTCCTTCACCTCCTCAGATGACGACTCTGGTGACGAAGCGGACAGCGTACCGATGGGCCAATACGGTGCACCGTACAGCCACTACAACTCCGCCTACAGCCACTACGACACACCATATGGCTATGGCGCTCCACCAGCAGGCTACTACCTTACATACCCTGAGGAAGGCGGGTCAGGGGACGCCAACCCTGACAACTAGCAAGGTACTCCATTCCTTTTCCTTCTACATACCATTTTTATTCTGCACTTTAGTTATCTTTTTGGGTATCTCTTTCAACTTAACAACACAGAGATTGTGTGAATTAAGTTTGGGGGAGGTACCAAGCATTTAATCATGTTTTCTTTGATCATCTTGAGTCTCATACATTGCATTGTACATACATAAATGCATAAAAAAACAAAAAGAAACAACATGTAGTTGCATTCATCCTCTTAAGATTGAGTCTAGATCATATAGGTTGCATTCATATGCATTGGGAGCAATGATTTCAAAACACCTTGTAAATAACACTTGTCAACAGCTCAAAATGATACCCTAGTTAGACATATCAAGTAGCTTAAGCATCTCTTGAAAGCCTTGCACGCTTCGAGCCTTGAAAACTCTTCTTGAAACATGTTTGCTAGCTTGAAATTGACATTGTTCTTGAAACCAACTCCAATCTGAAATTTGGCTTAATGAACTTAATCTCTCTCGCATATGGGCACTTGCATACTTGATCATGGGTCTCATACACATTTGGGTTATCTTATTCCAATCTAACCATTTTTTGTTAGCCCAAATGGAACTTCACACCCTTGAACACCAAACCATTCCTTTGAGACCAAACATTTTATTTTCATGAGTGAGGCCTCTTTCGATATCTTGTCATGTGCACAATCTTGAGAGTATTGGAGGCGACATAGGATTGTTCTCATCTCTTGTTAGCACATGAACTTGTTTTGAGCTAGCATCTAGGATGGTGAGTGGTTATGTGCTCTTATGTTGATATTTTGGGAAAGAAGAAAGCCATTAGGGGGTCAAAAGAAATGAAAAGAAGCTCTAGATTATGTTAAAAGAAACCCTCCCCTATAATAAAAAAAAAGAAGACAAGAAAATAAGTTTGGGGGAGGAGATGTGTAAGAAGAAAGGTTAGAGCTAAGAAAGAAAATGAAGAGTCCCTAATTGGTTGTGTAAAAATGAAAAAAAGAAAGAGAGAGAGAGAAACATGTTCATTGGTGAGATATGTGAGCAAGAGTGATTTGGGACCACATGATGAAGAAGAGGGGTTAGAACTTGTGATCACTTAGGAAAGTGTAGAATGATGAGAATAAGACTATGTACGCATGAGTTGCCTCTAGTCTTAGATAAATTTTGCATGATGATCAAGCTCCTTGTTCTTGAGTGACAGCTACTAAAAGAAAATTTGGATGCATTTGAACCCATCTCTTTGTTCTCGTTAGACCATTTGCATGCCTAGCCAAATATTGAGATCATGTGCCCATTTGTGAGAATTCACCCTATGTATACTTGTGAATCAATGTGAGAGTTGGTTGAAAGAACTTGTTAATTGAAAAGCTTTGCACATTGCTAAAAGGAATAAGAGTCCTTTAACAGGCCTAGAGAAGCTAGAGTATAATAGAAGAGTGTGCTCATGCTACTTGTTATGTCTCTTTAGGATGTCAAGTTGAGTGTTTAGATGTGTTTCTTTTGGTTATGAGCTCCCACTATCAAACCATTCTCCATATGAGTTCTGGAAAGTTCACTTGTGGAAAAGTAAAGAACAAGTTTGGGGGAGTTGATGTCTTGCATATTTCCATTGTTTTGTCTATTCATCCATATGCATTTTTGATCATATAGACCAAGATTTAGTTATTTCTAGGTTGCATTTTGCATACATGAGTTCTTATCAGGTATGGGAGTATCCTTGGAGTTCTTGAAGATGGTTGGAGGCTTTTGGAGCTAAAAAGGGAGTCAAAAAGTGATCATAGGACAAGCGGAGACGAAGCTACGTGCCAGAGCGACCTCAGCACGTCGCTCCCATCCAGAGCGACCTCCACAGCGAGGTACGAGGGTCGCTCGGCGTCGTGTCATTCTGAAGCAGGTGGAAGGCCCTGGAGCGACCTCACCACAGCGATCACACCAGGTCGCTTCCAACTGGAGCGACCTCCAGAGCGACAGCAGTTGGTCGCTCGGCCTTCGAGACGCGAAGTGGAGCACTCGCAGCGACCCCTCCGGAGCGATGTCACCAGGTCGCTGCATGTTCTTTCTCAGACGAAACTCAATTTATTTTAGGGACCTTTTGGTCATTTTGTTTCATGTTTGACATTTTTCAAACCTAAGTTAAGTACCTCTGTAAGCCGTTTTGGGCGGATTATCTTTGTTCTCGGAGAAATACAGAAAAACCTTTTCGGAAAGTTCATCTTCTAAGATCATTGTTTCTTTATTCTATTGTTTGTTCCTTGTTTATTCCATCACTCACATGATTAAACTTGAATCCAGAATGAGTTTAAGAGGAATCATGATGATTAGTGAGTAGACCACCTTAGGATTCATGGGTTGGGGAGACTGCGGGTGATTAGGCTAGATCTAGGATGTTTTAGTGTAGATTTCTCTTGTTCCTTGCTAGTAGAGTAATCGTAATGCATCTTTTGAGTTGGCTACTCAAGGGTTGATCTTTAGGCATTTCCCACTCATAAAGTGTTCGACGAAATGCCTGAGTCGACTCTCCTAAGCTTTTAACATTCTTTACCAAGGACACTTGTTGTTAAAAATGTTAAAATGGCTAGTAGATTTATTCTTAATGATTACTTCCATAACATTCAACCGAAGACATTTGATGCTTGAGTTATGTTAGTAAATGAACATTCATCTAGACATAGAGTTTGTTTAGAATTGTGTCTAGGCTTAAGGTTGATAGTTTAACTGATCGCTTGCCATCCTTAGTTCAAACTTTAATCACCCAAGGTCTATTTCCCTTTACCCATGAGTTCTCTTTTATCTTAATTGTCAAAGCTATTTCATTTATCGCGTTTAGCGTTCTGTTATTGCATTTCAATCTTAGTAGTAATTCAAAACCCAATCAATCACAAGATCGCACTTAGATTAAGCTAGTACTTGCATTCTCGGTGCTTTTATATCCCTCAGAACTGGTTCGACAATCTTTGATACTACAACATTCGCTTTAGGAGCCTTGAAAACTCGTAACATCACTAATGTTTTGGATTTTAAAAGAATTCAAATAAATTTGATCATATTAATTCTTCTAAATTTTATGAACTAATCTTTTTAAACGAAGAGAAAAGTTTATAAAACTTTGAAAAACAAAAACTTTAATCATTTTCATTTTGTATATAAAAAAGAAAATTATATATTTTTTAAAAAAGTGAATAAAAATTTTGACTAATGAAAAATAGTAATAGTCGAATAAATTATGTATGATTATGTAAATATGTAACCATTTAGGAATAAGACAGTTTCATGAAAATATAGATTACAACATAATATATTTTATAATCATTTATCTAAATAATAAAATATTTGTAAATTTATAGTGAAAACTATGTTTTCAAATCTCTTATATTATAATGATCAATAATTTGACATATATATCTGATAGATAAAAAAATATAAAAAATCATTTTAAAATTTCAGCCTAAAGGCTGAGAATTGGTTCTTTACAAATTTTAAGAAATTTTCCATTAAATTCCATTGAAATACAATTACTAAAAAATCCACCAAAAATTTAATAACACAAACATTTAATGGAATCAAAATTCACTAAATCCAATAACACAAGAATTTATAAGAAATGATGAAATCATTGATTGGATAACACAAGAATTTAATGGAAAGTTCAATTCCCTTGAATTCATTTCAATTCTTAAATCTAATACCCCGACCTTTTATTATAATGATTAATAATTTTGACGTATATATCTGATAGATAAAAAAGTATAAAGAATCATTTTCAAATTCCAGCCTAAATGTTGGGAATTGGTTCTTTACAATTTTTAGGAAATTTTCCATTAAATTCTATTGAAATACAATTACTACAAAATCCACCAAAAAATGAATAACACAAATATTTAATGAAATTCAAAATTCACTAAATCCAATAACATAAGAATTTATAAGAATTAATGAAATCATTGATTGAATAACACAAGAATTTAATGGAAGGTTCAATTCATTTGAATTCATTTCAATTCCTAAATCCAACACCCCCAAGTGTTTTTTTGGTATTCTTGTTTTTCTTGTTCTATGTATTTATATAATGAGATTATTACACCCAAACATACATGAAAAAATCCCCCACATGTATCTAGGCTGTTCGTTTCATCATCTATCATCTTTATATAGAGAATCCATTTTTATGATTCATCCAAATGATCAGTCCATAAATTATTGGGACTGTTCGTTTCTCATCGAGATGGATAATCTAGATGAATCTTCTAAATGAACTTCTGTTTGTTTCTTTATCTTAATTTCTATATTGATGAATTTATTAAATAAATTATTAATATACCTTGTTTCACTATATTACTTTTTATTAACTATCTAAAATATTATTATTTTAAATTATAGTTTTAGCGGGAAATATAATTTTGTGGTTTTAATGAAAAATTCATATTCACGATTTTAGCGAAAAATTGATTTTGCGATTTTAATGAGAAAAAGTAATTTTGTGGTTTGTTGGGAAAATAAATTTTGCAGTTTTGGCAGGAAAATGCGGTTTTGTGGTTTTAACGTGAACATATATTTGCGATTATGGAGGGGAAATGTTTTTTTGTGGTCTTGGCAATAAAATGTGTTTTTCGAATTTGGCATCAAATGTGTTTTTGTGATTTGACAAGAAAATGCATTTTATGATTTTGGGTGGAAAGTCCATTTTTGCAGTTATGGCGGGAATTGTGTTTTTTTTTTTATTTTGGTTGGAAAAAGCGTTTTTGCAGTTTTGGCAAGAAAATACATTTTGGGGGTTATAGCGGAAAATGTGTTTTTTGTGATTTTGGCAAAAAAATGTGTGTTTTCCCGTTTTTGCGGGAAATGTGTTTTTGCCGTTTTGGCGGAAAATGTGTTTTTTTTGCGGGAAATGTGTTTTTGCGGTTTTTGCGAGAAATGTGGTTTTGGCGAGAAAATGCTTTTGCGGTTTTGGTGAGAAAATGCTTTTGCGGTTTTCGCGAGAAAATGCTTTTGCGGTTTTGGTGAGAAAATGCGTTTTTACGATTTGGCGGAAAATGTATTTTTGCGGTTTTGACGCGAAAATGTGTTTTTTACGGTTTTGGCGAGAAAATGAGTTTTTGTGGAAAAATGGGTTTTTACGGTTTTGGTGCGAAAATACTTTTTCGGTTTTGGCGGAAAATGCGTTATTGCGATTTTGGCAAGAAAATGATTTTTTGCGGTATTGGTGGGAACATGTGTTTTTGCGGTTTTAGCGGAAAAAGTGAGTCGGCTTTTGTCGAAAAATGTGTTTTTGCAAAAATGCGTTTTTGCTGTCTTTGCGAGAAATGTGTTTTTACTGTTTTGACGGAAAATGCGTTTTTGTGAATTTGGTTGAGAAATGCGTTTTTGTGAATTTGGTTGAGAAATGCGTTTTTTAGGTTTGATAAGAAAATGCATTTTGCAGTTTTGTCATTTTTTCGTGAGTTATAGGTTTGTAATTTGTGAATTATATCAGAAGTATAATATATATTATATCATTTTGAATAACCATCTTCACCTAGACAGTTTAATTTAAAAATTAAGCCTACTCGTCCGGATGAGCCATTTAGATAACTTATAATTTAAAGTTTAAACGAACAAAAATATCATCTCCATCCCGATGTCTCATCTAGATGGTGAAACAAACAATCTCTAACGCTTATATTAAAGATTCACCCTTCCATTTTGTCTCATAAAATCCTTCTAATTTTGCCCTTATACACTACACTTTGACTAGGGCGTAGCTTCTTTGTACCGTGTTAGCTATACTATAAGTGTGTAAGTTTAAATGTTAGGCTAGTCGTCTTTAACCAATACAACAAGCTGAGATTGGAGATCGAGGAGACCATAGGCTTCGCCGGAGGAGAGTGACAGAGGCTTCGACGGAGAGGAGTGATAGAGAGTTGATTCTCTCTACGTCGAGAATCAGGGCATTTTTCTTCGACGGTTTGGGCAAAGGAGTGCATGTTTGTTTCTTAGACGGATTGACGTTGCCGAGGAAAACGACGACGAGACCGGTGTATTAGCTCTCACTCATCGTTCATTGACGTTGGTGTGGGTTGGGGAAACGTTGTCGTGGGTAGACTTTGGTGAACATTGCTGGTTTCGATCAAGTCTGGTTCCTTATGAATCAGACTGCTTTGTTCACAATCGAGGTTTGAGTGGTGGGCTGGAGTTCGTGATCGGTGATCGTGATCGTCGGTACGGGGACGGTAGTGCAAAGGGAGTGTGTTTGTAAACGTGTTTTGAAAGTAGAGAAACGGGTTACATACCTGAACATAGTGAAGTATCCGGAACGTGGACGTGATCGAAGTATAGGAGGAGGGAAAGTGATGGGAAGATTTGTGACTGTAAACGTGAACATTAAAGTTTACGTGGTCTATACTATTCAGCATTGAATATATTCCGTTCTGCTCATATGGTAGATACGAAAAGCAAAAGGACTGCTATTGATGATGATGATGAGCCGATTCAACTCACTGATCAAGATGATTTACTCATTATCAAAGATTATCGACGATCTCTGATAGGAAAGATTCTTAATCCTAAGAAACAAACGGTGGATAAGCTTATAAATACCATGATTGCTCAATAAAAGATGCAAGTTAAGGTCACAACAAATGACCTGGGAAGTGGCAAGTTCTTATTTAACTTCGCTACTGAAGAGGATTTGCAATTTGTCTTAAGCCAATGTCCTTTTCACTACAACTTCTGCGTGTTTGTGCTTGTTCGTTAAGAACCTGTAGTTCATGACGATTATCCATGGATTATCCCACTCTGGGTGGAGATAACATGAATTCCGCTACATTTTTGGACGATTAAAAACCTGAAGAACATAGGAGGTCGACTGGGCCACATTGATATTGTGGATTTGTCTGCAGGATGCATGCTCATTGATGTGGACTCAAGGAAGCCACTGAAGTTTAATAGGAATATAGTTTTTTCGGAGGGAGATGAAGTCTCCATTCAAGTCAAATATGAGAAATTATTCAAGCATTGCAGTACATGTGGGATGATGACTCATGAAGGATCTTACTGTCCGCTGAAAGAGTCTGAGGTGGTAACCCAAGGAAGCAAGGCATGAGTTTTTCTAGGGTGCAATTGCCCAATACTGGCCTGTCTCGACGATCATTATCGCGAGATCAGACTACTGAAAATGATCAGGGAGGTTTCAGCAAGATTAGTGGTTGAGGGGATTCACAGAAGTTAGTGAAGATGGCAATTAGAGAGCGAGTCTCGATCTCAAAGACATCTCGCTCCAACAATTGCTATGAGCCATACACAAGGAAACAGCAACATGAGAAGAGAGATAGAGAAGCGAGAAGTAGTCACATGGATTCTATGAATGGTCCTTACGAGTCTTATGCTCAAGGGAAATATTCAGGGAAAAATACTACAAAGGAGCAGTCACCTAGCGAAAAACAAAAGGAAAAGATGGAGGGTTTAATGGGAAGGAAGAGGCTAGCTAGCCAGATTGTCACCCCATCACACTTGCATATCCAGAGAGATGCATATGTTACAAAAAAAAGATAATGGTGTGGCTCGTTCTTTGACTTTCTCTCCAATGGAGAAAGCTCTACCTGGTGATGCTCAAGTGATTGGGGCCATGAAGGATATGGAGTTAAATGAATCGAACAGTAGGATTGAGGAATGAAATGGTGAGCAAGTGGACTATGAGGATATGGATGAGGACTTACTTGGGGAGGAACTAATGGAGTTGGAAAGTGGAAAAAGAGTGGAAAAGGTGGAAAAATGTTCCTGGTGAAGATTGGGTTGAGGATCAGATGATACGGCCTTGGTTAGGCTGTCTTTCCCACGAATCACTTGAAGTAGGGTGGAACGGATCCTAAAGATTTGAGACTCTACGATGTACGCAATGAACTTCACACCTAGGCTACGGAAGACTTAGATGTTGTTTTGCTACAACTATCTACGAGGGCAACCTCGCTTTGTTGATGCCTGGTGGACAGTCACATAAACAGAAGAGCAATCTTCCTGGTGACGAATGGATGCTCAAACAATATGAACAAGCTTGACCACGTGAATGGACAAGGTAGAAGCCTCCAAGGAGACAAAAAGAAATCCAAAAGGTTTGGTTTTTATTAATAAAGTGCGTAGTTATATTATGTGCAGAGCTTTGGCTTATAAAGACACAACTGAAAACCCTAACTAGAGAACCCTATTCCTAATCTAAAAAGGAAAACTAAAACCTATTTCTAATTGGTTTAAGAAAACCCTAACCCTAGTCTAAAAAGGAAAACCTAAATCTAATTGGTTTACAAGAAAAATAGAATACGCCTAAATTAAGTAAACCGGCCAACTTAAACCAAGATGGTCGATCCTTCCACTTATTGGGCTTGAAAGGCCCTTTTTCAACCTTCTCCAACATATGCACGACCCATTCAGCTTCTGGCCCATTCCACTTGTTCCTTAGACTCACTTCATCGTTGTAAATCTTCTTCCTGGTCCAAGTACATCTCCGGTCCATTAGCTGCTTCTTTAGCTCCATTGTTGACCATTCCACTCTCTCCCAATCGCCCATGTTGCAAGTTGTTGATGTTTGCAAGCTCTTGTTCGATTAATGATCATGTCCTGGTCGTCCATCTTCTTGAGGTCGAACTTCCTTGTTGTTAACGGTTGATCCAAGTAGTTCCAAGGCCTCATCAAGAGCTCTCAGCTTCTCTCTATCAAATATTTCAAGGAATAAGCCAATAAGCTCCACGTTTTGGCCCTTGAACCACACTTGAAGCACTGACCTAACTGGTTCACACATGATCTTTAAATCCTTGGCTTTTAGGCTGATCCAGATCGCATCATACTCTCCTCCTTTATATGGATTTGTCCTCAAACCCAGTCCATCTAACAAGATAGAACCGTTCATACCCTGATCCAAATGTGTTGTTTCTTTAGCTAGTGTGTTGCCACTGCTCATGTGTACCTTTTGATCTCCAAGTTTTAGCAAGCTTTTCATTGGATGTTCAGGTGGCCGAACTAGTCCAATGTGGCTGAGTAAGAGTATATATCTATCATCCTTCAGTGTACCACGACCCCACCACATATTTACTGAAAAATAATGCTCCTCATGGTCTGGTGGATGAGTTGTATTACCTCCTTTCTCCCTTTTAAGCTTTGGTTGGTCATAACCTTTCCCAAGTTCTATCCCTGTCCATCTCAGAGTGTCTTGATCAGTTTTGTAACTAACCAAGGATGTGACTCCCTTATGCATGTTGCTAGTTCTGGTCACACCATCCTATCCTCTTTCAAAAGGATTTGACCTAAAATCCTGTTCTTGAAAGATGAATGGACAATATAAATTCAGACTCTTGGTTGTTGCTCTTCGGACAAGGGTGTTGCTATTGCTTCTATGAACACACGTCCCTACTCCTGGTTCAAAGAAAAGGTTTTGAAGCCCCTTTACAAACCTCAGATTGCCCACGAGACTGTCCTGAGTCCATACACAAGTACTGATCAGAAAATCACAAGAAAGAAATTTAACGATATCACCTTCTTCAACCAAAGTTGTAAGTGCCAAGTCATGTGCTTTAGGTGATTCACAAAATACTCCCTCCTCAGCCTTTCTTAATATATAGACGTGGTTACTGAAAGCTGGTTGGATCTTCTCTTGTTCCAACTGGTCAGCCAAGATACTTTCTTGACAATGAATAACCGGTTCGGGTTCAATCTCTCTGTCCTCTCTTTTGGCTGTGATTGATGGCTCTTCTTTGGTAGGTTTAAGCCTTTGTTTATTGATAGATCTGGGACAATATAAAACATCTCATCCTTGTTTGTAGGTGGCTTAGACCACATCCCATACTGATCCAAAACAAGTCGCCTTGTTTCTTTAGATCTTGCATTTTCAGGTACTATGGGATCATGAGATTTAAATCTCTCATGGTCTGGTCTTGTTGGTTCGACTACTATCAAAACATGGAAGACTTGAGTCAACTCTCTTCCGAGGTCATCTTGAAATTGTTGGCTAGCCAAATAAGCCAAGTATGCCTTGTGTGCTTTCTGAACAAGTTGATATTCTCTCCGAAGCTCAGCATGCTTTTTGTTTCTTTTTCTCTCTTGCAACAACTCTCTTGTTGCTTTGCGCACAACCTTTTTCTCAATATTTCTTTTTCTTTCAAAGAGACATAGAAGGTTGCTTGGTATATGATGAATTCACATGATCTAGGTTAAGAAATCAAACCCTAAACCTTCAAGAGGCTCTGATACCACTTGATACGACCTTGGTTAGGCTATCTTTCCCACGAATCATTGAAGTAGGGTGGAACGGATCCTTAATCTTTGAGAATCTAGGATGGAAGTGATGAACTTCACACCCTAGACTGCGGAAGACTTAGATGTTGTTTTGCTACAGCTAGCTATCTACGAGGGCAACCTCGCTTTGTTGATGCCTGATGGACAGTCACATAAACAGAAGAACAATCTTCCTGGTGACAAATGGATGCTCAAACAATATGAACAAGCTTGACCACATGAGTGGACAAGGTAGAAGCCTCCAAGGAAACAAAAAGAAAGCCAAAAGCTTAGGTTTTTATTAATAAAGTGCGTAGTTACATTATATGCAGAGTTTTGGCTTATAAAGACATAACTAAAAACCCTATCTAGAAAACCCTATCTAGAAAACCCTGTTCTTAATCTAGAAAGAAAAAACTAAAACATATTTCTAATTTGTTTAAGAAAATCCTAACCCCAACCTAAAAAGGAAAACCTAAATCTAATTGGGTTACAAGAAAAATGGAAATACACCTAAATTAAGTAAACCAGCCAACTTGAACCAAGATGGTTGATCCTTCCACTTATTGGGCTTGAAAGGCCTTTGTTCAACTTCCTCCAACATATGCACGACCCATTCAGCTTTTGGCCCATTCCACTTGTTCCTTAGACTCACTTGATCGATGTAAATATTCTTCATGGTCCAAGTACAACTCCAGTCCATTAGCTGCTTCTTTAGCTCCATTGTCGACCATTCCACTTTCTCCCAGTCGCCCATATTGCAAGTTGTTGATGTTTGCAATCTCTTTTTCGAGTAGTGATCATGTCCTGGTCGTCCATCTTCTTGAGGTCGAACTTCCTTGGTGTTAACGGTTGATCCAAGTAGTTCCAAGGCCTCATCAAGGGCTCTCAGCTTCTCTCTATCCAATATTTCATGGAATAAGCCAATAAGCTCCACGTTTTGGCCATTGAACCACACTTTAGGCACTGACATAACTGGTTCACACATGATCTTTAAATCCTTGGCTTTGAGGATGATCCAGATCGCATCATCGGAGGTCACGTAGAGCATATGCATCAAGACAACAGAGGAAGAATGAAGTCTATCAGCGTATTCAGCAGGAAAAGAAAGAGCTCTCTCATCGGGGAGTCTCAAGATGACGTACTGAATCATCCAGGGAAAGGGAACACTTTGGCCTTCATCATCTTGGTGCAGCTAAATGTTCTAAATGGAGTCAACGAAGGCACGATGGTCAGGAGGGGCCCAAGAACACCTCCCACCAGCATCCATGAAGACACTCAGTTGGAATTGTCGAGGGATTGGGAACGACCTCACAGTTCGACGCCTTTGTGTCAGAAGCATCACCCATGTCTTGTGTTCCTTTCTGAAATGAAGAATAAAAGGCCATTGTTGCAGGATATTCAGACCGACTTAGGTTTTGATCATTTGTTTACCGTTGAGCCACTTGGTCTCAGCGGAGGTTTAGCTTTATTTTCTATAGATGAATTTCAAATAAAAGTTTTGTTTTCAAATAATAGAATGATTGATGTTAAATCAATCATTGATGGAATACAAGTTTTCATGACGTTTGTTTACGTAGATCCTGTATTAGAACGTAGAGAACAAGTGTGGAAACGTCTTATGCGTTCTTCCACTACAAGAGTTGGTCCTTGGTTTATAATAGCTGATTTCAACAAAATAATCGATCATACTGAAAAGGAGGGAGGAAGGAGATGTTTAGACAGCTCTTTTCTACCATTTAGACAAATGTTGAAGGATTGTGGAATGTTAAAATTCACATTTACTAGAAACATGTTTTCATGGGTTGGAAGAAGAGGAAATTCATGAACCATTAGATGTCGTCTGGATAGAGCTGTCAGTAACGAGGAATGGCATGAAAAATTCTCGCATACAACAGTACAATACCTGAGGTTATGGGGTTCAGACCATCTTCTCGCATACATCATGATTTCTAGCTGTCGCAGAGCCTTGAGCAAATGGAGGAGGGAGAAAAACATAAACTCTGAGAAGCAAGTAGAGGAACTCAAAGAGAGGGTTGACATGCTATATTTGGATAATAATGCAACAACGGAGGAGATTTCGGTTGCTTTAAAGGAATTATCGGATGCTCTTAAGGCAGAAGAAATATTCTGGAAACAAAAAAGTCGAGCTCTTTGGCTACGACTGGGAGACCGTAATACAATTTTTTTCCACCCTGTGACTAAACAGAGGAAAGCAAGAAACTGTATTACGAAGCTATCAAATGAGAATGATAATATGGTTGAAGATGAGGAGGGTTTGAATCCAGAAACCCACATGAGATAGATGAGGTTTTGATAAACGTATCAGAAACAATCACAGGTTCAATAAATGAAGAGTTAACAGCTCCGATATCTGAATGGGAGGTGAAATTAGCTCTTTTTGCTATGCATCCAGAAAAAGCACCGGGACCGGATGGAATGACTGTTATATTCTATCAGAAGTTTTGGGAAATTGTTAAAGAGGATTTAACTCGTATGGTTAATCAATTCCTCTTTGATGGCATTGTGACTCCCGAGATCACTGATACAAATATATGCCTCATTCCAAAAACGAAAAAACCAACAGGCATGTCCAAGTTCAGGCCTATTAGTCTGTGCGACGTCAGCTACAAAATAATATCTAAGGTCTTATGCCATAGGCTCAAGAAGGTTTTGTCGGATCGGAAATCTGAAACCCAATCAACCTTTGTAGCAGGAAGACAAATTACAAATAATATCCTGATTGCTCAAGATATGTTTCATACACTAAGGACTAAACCGAGTGGGAGAGATAATAGAATGGCAATAAATACAGATATGAGCAAATCCTACGATTGGATGGAGTGGAAATTCATCGAGGTGGTAATGAGGAAAAATGGATTCTCAAGTACTTGGATTGAATGGATTATACGGTGCGTTACCAAGGTTAAGTACAAGGTATTGATGAATGGCTAACCAAGAGGAAATATAGTACCCGAGAGAAGACTACGTCAAGGAGATCTTTTGTCTCCTTTCATTTTTATTCTATGCACGAAAACGCTCGTTAACCTTCTAAATCATGGAGAGGATATGGGGAAGATAACAGGAATGTGTGTTGAACGCGCAAGCCCTACTGTCTCTCATCTTCTGTTTGCTGATGATAGCCTTTTCTTTTGTAAGACGGAGCCCCTTGAATGCGAAGAAGTAATGAAAGTAGTAAGGAAATATGGTCAACCATCTGGACAATGCATAAATTTCGAAAAATCGTCTCTGCTCTTTGGCAAGCGAATTCCGGAAACACTAAGACAACAAATCAAAGACTCTTTTGGGATTCAGAATAAAGGGGGGGATGGTTTCCTAACTAGGTATCCCAGAAGATATAAGTGGGTCCATGTGCAAATTATTTGCTTATCTAAAGGATAAGCTGGCGAACAGAGTGAATGGATGGACAAGAAGATGGTTATCTATATGAGGGAAGGAAATATTAATAAAGTCCATACTGTTAGCCCTCCCAACGTATGTTATGTACTAGTTTTCTCCTGCCACTCAAAACTTGTGAGAACTTGGCTAGGGCCATTTCCCAATTCTGGTGGAGTTCTAATCCGCCAAAGCGGGGAATTTATTAGGCAAAATGGGAGAATATGTGCCTACCTAGAGAGGAAGGTGGAATTGGATTTCGTATGATCCACGAATTCAATGTGGCCCTGCTAGCAAAACAACTTTGGAGGTTGGTCCAGAATCATGATTCTTTAGTTGCACGAGTCTTAAGAGGAAGATATTATAAAATAAGTACGCCCTTGCGTGTTGGAACATCTACTAAGCCATCATATGTGTGGAATAGCATTTCAGCTGCAAAAGAGTTATTGCTCTTAGGTACCAAGAACAAGGTTCATTCGGGATATGAAGTGAAGGTTTGGGAGGATCTATGGATCCCTACGTTGCCAGCGAGACCAGCTAGACCAGCAGTGCCGATGCTGCATCCACTGATTACTGTCAGTAACTTAATAGATGAAAACCTTAAGGAATGGGACAGTGGACGCCTAGCAAATTATATCTGCCCAAAGGATATTTCGTTGATTCGCAGTTTGGCCATAAGCCCAACTCATAGGAGGGATACTTTTTGTTGGGCATATACGAAAAGTGGACAGTATACGGTTAAATCTGGTTACTGGGTGGCACATAATATCTTGAAATCTAGAGTGGACAAGGAGATAAATGAACCAAGTATCACAAAATTGCAAGCCTTTTCTTGGACAATAAAAGTCCCTATAAAAATGTGCCATCTTATTTGACAATTAACATCAGGTCAGATGGCGGTGACACGAAATCTGAACTACCGGCACATGAGATGCGATAACTGTTGTCCAAGATCTAGAGAATCGTATGAATCTGTGACTCATGTGATTTTAGAATGCCCGCCAACACTACAAGTATGGTCTTTATCTAGGATATCGTCTAGTCTAACCATCTTTTCAACGTAGAGCATTTATACAAATATGGACTATTTGTTCTGGAGGAGGGATAAACTTGAGGACCCGTGTCTGGACAGGGACCCTTACCCATGGATAATATGGTAAATTTGGAAAGCTCGCAATGATAAACTCGTCAGAGGAATTAATAGAGATCCATTGGAACTAGTCAGACATGCCGAAAGCGAATGTCAGGCTTGCTATACTGCAAATGAGTTGGTATCTTTACCACAACATGAGTCCTCCTTAGACGACTCTCGAATCCAACACTTACATGATATATGTATGATCGATGGGTCGTGGACCTCCGAATCGTAATTCAGTGGATGTGGATGGATCTGGAAGGATGAGCACGGGAAGACACAATTGATGGAAACGCGGAACTTAGCAAGAAGAGAAGCAACGTTGCACACAGAGTTGGAGGCATTGACATGGGCAATGGAATGTATGGTCCAACATTTGGCATGTCAACACTTTGGAACAGACTGTAAGGATATGATTGCAATGCTACATCATCCTCAAGAGTGGCCAAGCTTTGCTATCAAACTGGAAGCTATCAAGACGATTCAGCTATTGCTACCGGAGTTCAAGATCTCTTACATTTCACGGACGCAAAATAGAATAGCCGATTCCTTAGCTAGGACAGCTCGTTCCTTTCGTTCCTTTCATCGTAAACTTTGTTACTTTGATTGTTCTATTTCGGTCTGATTACTCATGCCACCTCAAATTTAAGTAATATAATAACCTTTTGACGCCAAAAAAAATCAATACAACAAGCTAACTTTTTTTTATTTCAGATTCGAATATGGTTTATAAAAAGTTTCTTATTGAGAAATTGAGAATACTTTTACCATTACATAACGTAAAAATGAAACAGAAAAAAAAAAATACAAAGTCTATGTGGTTGGCGAGATGGGAAACTGTGTCTTTAAGCCAAAGGTTCTCAAATATGCTGACGAGGAACTCATTCTGACTGAGTGAAAAAGAAAAATATATTCTAATTAAAGATGATGTAACTTTCAGGATGAACACAACGAACGTCAATCTCTCAGTCTATTGTTTCATGAGGTAACTTTCCACATTCATTTGATACAATACAAAAGATGTTTTTTATGTTTGTGGTTATACAATCATCAAAAGTTTGTGTTCACTATAAATATCTATATAAGAGACATGTTGGCAGAGTAAAATTTTCAAACAAACACTGTAAAAGATTATTATTACTCTCACAAAAATATTTGTATCGTACATTACCAAACAATTTTTGTTAACTGATACATGATTTATTAGCTGAAAAACTACTTTGATAAATGATTTTTAAGTTTACAAATTATTTTTTACATAGTGTTTTAGTTGACAAAATGGTTAATACATAGTTTTGAGTCATACATTGTTTTGATCAATGGTTTACTATCTAATAAAGTAGGGGTTAAACTGCCTTACGGACAGATAAGTAAATGAATATAAAACATATAAAGATTTTAAGTTTTGATGAGTTCTTACAAACATAACATTAACTTGTACTATATATTTTCCTCTTAGATATCAAAGTATATCCCATATTTTTTTTAAAAACATGAAAACACAATTATCTTTTAATATTTTTCTATTTTAATTATTATAGTAAGTAGAGAATTATTAATAAAACTGCAAGCATATGTTAAATACGAAAAATATAGATTATCTTAATTTTGTGGGTCACTGATTTTAATTATATATATAAAATTTTTTATTTTTTTATAATTTTTTATTTTCAAAAGTGAAAATATATTTATTTACTGTGGTAAAAAGGATATTGAGTTGATAAGACATTATGTATATGATAGTATAGTTTTCAGATTTTAATTTTCTAACACAGTTAATATTGGATGAACAAATAGTAAATAATTTTAAACAATTGATACAAATATTAAACAGCAATTATCTGATTATCTAATATTTTGAAAATTTTCACTAATTAAAATAAATTATTATAAAATATAATAGCTGAATAGATCAATTTGAATTGTTCTTTTAGTTACACCGAAGTGATATAATACTAACATATAGTTTTTGTGCTCTGCTTATTCTAATAGCTGAGTTTTTTTTATATATTTTTACATATGTAAAGATCATTTTACTTTAGTTTATTTTTTCAAGTAAACATAAGCTAAAGAGTCATCAAGTTCGTAGTTATTTTCTCGTTTTTAAGACTTTAACATTTTGGGTGTGTGAGAGCTGAAAAAATGTAATGCATGTATGAATTATAAAGTTGATGGCATATCTCAGTACATATGTTCGTGTTTCTTTTGGATAACGAAATAAATACATATGCAATACAAAATCAACATGTTCAGGTATTAGAAAACATGTTCAGGTATTAGAAAACATACGAAGCTCATGACCTCAAGTATTAGATAATCAACATGTCCACGGAGCTCTTTATTTCTTTGGTTGTTTTATTCCGGTCTGGTTACCCAGGTCATTTCAAGTTTGAGTAATATAATAATCTTTCGTCGTAAAAAAAAAAAAATACGAAGCTTATCCTTTATTTTATTAGATTAAGTGAAAGTGTCACTGATATATTTGTCAGACCAATTACTCGCATGAACCACTAAATTGACTTTAGTTGATTTATATATAGTATGAAACTTGCCAAAAAAAAAACTTCAAAACGCAAAATTCTACTCCAACACTAACTCCTCCCCCTCACATGTCATGTGACTCAACTCTTGCTTCTTACTTCACTGCTTTGCATACTCATGGCCATCTAACAATCTCACTCTCTAATTCTTCGATAATCTTCATCAAGTTTTCCACTACAACCTTCATCTTGGGCCGATCGTTATCCTTCCTTTTGAAACAAAGATCAGCAAGTCTACCCAAACTCCATGCTCTTGCAGCTACATAGTTATGGTGGTGCCCATCAATTGTCAGGTTCAGCGTCAGATTTGTTTCTCTCATTGGTTCGGGCGTCATGTTATGATCTGGTTGAGCACAACAATTTCGTAGACACCCCTCTTTAACAGAAGATGGGCTGTCTGCACATATTTAGGAGCTGCATAGCCATGTGTTTCAAATTTGTATATAGTGAACGTAGATAAATATGAAGAAGTAGAAATATCAACAATTCATCATTTTTTTGGAACAATTCACCACCTAAAACTATGTGCACCATAACAAACATAACTGAATACATACCACTAAAACTAATGGCACAATTAGCCCAAGAAGCTAAAGTATTAGATACTTACAGCAGTTGTGACGTGTTTTTTGTCTCCCTGAGGTTCTTTTCTTGCTAGCCCAAGGTCCGATATTGTCTCGAAAATCATCATTTAACAGCACGTTAGAGGATTTAATTATCACCTGCCCACCTAAATATATTACGCACTATCATCCACTGAATTACATATTAAGTTATTAACCAACGTTGACTGTTTCAGAACCACCACACATATTTCTTCCCAAGAGATCACAATATGGTTAACAAAAGTCAACTCCTAGTCTAATGTTCATGGATCAATGTTGACATTTTTATACAGTTAATGTGTTAAGCTGTGCCTGTCATTAACTTTCAAAAACAATCATGATCAGAATTGACCAAGTTTCCTCTAATGGTCTTTTTGGTTTAAAATTTTACCTTAACTTAATGTAAATAAGACAATACTTCAGTGGTACCAAGCTTGATCCCAAGACTTTGTTTCCATGGTAACGTGCGTGCTCCACGGGATAAGAGAGAATCCTCTAAGAAACACATATTTAAATAATGTTATAATAAAGCTACCGTGTTGATAGCCTCTCCTATGACAGTTTGCATCAATGCTATAGTAAAGCTACCGACACAGTGACTCCAGATGAATATTGGAGACATCTAACGTCGTACAACCTCCATTGGAATTTTACCTAATCTCAGGTTCACCTTACGAAGAATCCTAGATCAAGCAGAGAAGACGAGGTTGAGAACATCGATACCTATTGATGCCCAAATGTTTTTTTTACAAAGCCCACTTTCAAATTATAGTTAAAGCCCGTTAAAATCGTTCAAGAAATTAAATTTTAAATGAGAGTGTCAGGTGTCAGCGTATCCTTACCCCATTATCCTAGGTGGCACCCGAAGGAGTGAGGGAAAATCTCTTTTATATAATAAGAAGATTTATTACATGGTACATGTTTTATTAGCTTATACAAAGTTTAATACATAGTTGATAAATGGTTTGTACTGATAAATGACTTGTTACCTTGTACATAGTTTTATACCAAAGAATTGATCAATTGTTGGTATGATGTTACAAAAAACTTGTCGTTAACTGCTACATGGATTGTGTAGATGAAGTGGTTTTATAAATGATTTGTTAAATGATTTAGTTACTATGATATTAAAAAAATGAAAAATATAGAATGTAGAAATTTATCCCTTTAATTCTAGATCAATCAATATCCATTGCATGACTAAAGAATCTAACTAAGTGGGGGTTATTGGTTCTTGCATTTTAATGGATTTGGAAATCTAAACTAAATCAAGTGTTATTGGTTCTATGATTTTAAAATTCATATTAAAATCATGTGTTATTGGTTTTATGATTTATAAATTTTAATTTAAATTAGGTGTTATTCAATCATCCGAATTTACTAATGGATTTGATTTCATAACGGATTTGCATGGATTTCTTTGTTAAAAATACAAAGACTCAAATCCGAGGGAAAACCTCCGGATTTGTAAATACAAATACAAATTTATATGTTAGATTTGAAAATCAATATATTTTACATTGATTTGTAAATATTATATGGATTTCTAAATACTCTAAAGTACATGAACCAATAACGCCTCCTAAGACTAAATTCTATCACAGTGTCAACGAATCAAGCATGCAATAAAAAACACAAACAATTTTGTTTACCAGGTGTTCACCTACTCTTCCAATGTGAAAAGAGCTATATATCACTAGAGAGAGAAATGGTCTCTCAACCATCCACTGTAATCAACGTGATTACAGAATGTTCACCAAAGGTTAAGCTAACTTTTTTCCTCTTATTTGGTTACAACTCTAACCCAAGATACATGAAGGATAGAGGAAGAAGAACAAGATGAAGAGCTTAGATACATCGAGAACCTCCTCCTCCAACTAGCTTTATCGCTCACCAACCCTCTCTCTCTCTCTCTCTCTCTCTCTCTCTCTCTCTCTCACACCTCATCTCTGCGCTTATTCTGTTACAGAGCACTCGTCGGTGAAGATGACGATGTAGATTAAATATTTTCCTCCGAGTGCTAATTATTTTTTTGACCTCAGATTTAACCACTAACTCAGCTGTAGCTTGAGTAAAACCTTCTATTTTGGTTGTGAGTCTTTACTACACTTGTATTCTTGCATCCTTCTGCAAATTCTTAGCTTCACATCTTTATATGAACAACTCATCCACCTTGCTATCACTTGAGCAACCTTGCTCCCTTGAGCTTCATTAGTCAACTTCAATGCTTCTTTGAACATGTCCAAGCAACCTGCTATGTATCTACTTCGATACAACCGGAAGACTTCTGTGATGCTTTCCTTTATAACCACTTAACCGCAGCTCTAACATCAACCAAATTTATTCTTCTTACACTTAATCAATCACCAATGAACCATACTTGAAAGAGCTTATTTAAATTTAGTTGTGACACGTAAACACCACTATTCCCGAGCTATTAACCTTCTCGCTGTCTTCAAGTTGTTTTCCCTGCACTCCAAAGCCTCATGTTCTGCTCAACTTCTCCTTTGACTCTCCTTTTGGCACTTCCCATAACCCAGAAACTTCTGCCAAATTTGATTTCGATGCTATAAACATTTTGCTTCAATTTGAAGATCACCAACTATTTTGTCAAGAAATCTGATTGCAATATTAGCATGATACACTAGAGGACAAAAACTAAATTACCACTACCTCAAACCAAAAACTCTTTGATTCAGAATCAACCTCAACAACCAGTAGATAACACTGCTTATCCTGATATCTTCATTTACAATGAACACTCTCAACTTTAACATCACTCTGCACCGCTGTTGTGACCAACAAAATACACCGCCTAATTCACCCATTAACAAAATACACCGCTTAATTCACCCATTAAGAAGACTTTCGATGCAAAGAATCTCTGCTCAACCTATGCTCAAACTAATCCACACTACCAGAATTTCAACCAACAAAATAGTCTATTGCCGACCTGTTTATCCCCATCTCAAACTCACGACCTTGCAAGTATTTTTGAGACCCTTTTGCTGTTGTAGTGACCTTTATATGTCTGCAAGCTTGTGTAAGCTCAAGAATTTGGAGCTTGATAGGTTGTTGCAGTGGTGAAGCATTGATTCGTATTCGGGTGTTACACATGGAAAATGAGGTGTTACACATGCGTCGGAGAATAAAAAGGAGATATCAAAGATGTGATGATGTGGAATATTTCCATATGTTTGGCTGACGAAATATGCTTTAAATAAGCATATTTAGATCACAAATTGGAAGATTTGGTGATGCTAAAATATAGGAAATAATATATTAAATAATAGGAAAAGATTATTTGATATATACCTTGCCTTCTCCTAGAATTAGGTTAGGGATTTTGATGTTGTAATTCTCACAGAGACACAAAGGGGATTTGGGGTTTCAGAGAGTGAGTGATTTGTAGACGTGATCAACATGGGTTGATTCACGCAAGTTGGGCGTGTTAAAAATCGATCTGTGTCGAGTTGTGTAATTCGGATCAAGCAAGTCTGCAGAGATTGTGTAAAGGATTTCTAATAAAAGAGATACATATTCTTGGAGTTACTTTGTGCCTTTTGTTATTGCTGAATCTCGATTCTACAATTGGTATCAGAGCGGGACACCTAAACGAAGGAGGATTCTTCGCACCAAGGTGAGATCCTGAGAAGAGATTATGGCGATTTTGGCACATAACATGTTGATGCTGAATGATATGAATTATGGGTACTGGAAAGTGAGAATGAGAGCAAACTTACGTGGAGCTGATGAAGATATCTGGACAGTGGTTCAAACTGGATGGGAAGAACCATGTGTGATGCTAGAAGATGGTTTGAAGACACTTAAACCAAAGACAAAGTGGACTGCAACTGAGAAAAATCTTTCAAAGTTTAATGCGAAAGCATTGGATACTATCTTCAGTTCTGTAGATGCTAAGCAATTTGAGCTTATACAAGGATGTGAATCAGCTAAAGAGGCTTGGGATATACTACAAAACGCTTTTGAGGGTACTGTGAATGTTAGGAGGATAAGATTGGACTTGCTTGCATCACAATTTGAAAACATAAGGATGGCTGATGATGAGAAGATAGGGGACTTCAGTGCCAAGCTCAGCTCCATAGCTAATGAAGCACAAGTTTTAGGTAAAAAATATGAAGATGCAAAATTGGTGAAGAAACTTTTGCGATGTTTACCTACTAAGTTTGCAGCACATAAAGCGGCGATAACCTTGACGATGAACACTGATGAATTGAAGTTCGCTGAGGTAGTAGGAATTTTAAAGGCTGAGGAGATGGAACTAGAATCTAAGTTGTCAAAGCCTGTTCAAAACTCAAGAGTTACTGTTGAAGAAGACATCCAAAGAGCTCCAAAACTTGAAGAATCTATTCACCTAATGATTCAGAAACTTGAAGAAACCATGGATCTTTTGCATAAGATGTCCAACGAAACACTGCCTAGAGAAGAAGAAAGACATAAAAGTCATGAAGTGGTGTGTTTTAATTGTCTTGGTATTGGACATGTCAAAACAGCTTGTCCATCATTCAAGAGAAAAGAAATCAAGTGTAATGGATGTAATGGTTATGGGCACATAAAGTCATATTGTGTGAATACAAAGAAGAAGAAGCGAAGCTGCAGTGTTAGAAAGTCAGAAAGAGAAGCAGATGCTCTCAATTTCGTGGCTCTTCATGGAGTTGTGGGATCTGAAAAAGACATCACTAAAGTTGAATCTCGTACATGGGTGTCACACCCCAATTCTGATGCGTCACACAGTGATACAGAAAGTGATTTAAATGCTGATCTTTTTGCTGAGTATCAGGTTCTCTTTGGTCAATTTACTAAACTCAGTGAAGAAAATATACAGTTCATCAAAGATAAAGCAACCCTGAAAGCACAAGTGGACATTCTAGAGTCTGAAAACAACAATAAATCAGAGGCTGAGGTGTCAAAAGAAGAGAAGGAGTTTGATCTACATAGTCTGCAAAAGACAATCTCTGAGCAGGCCTACAATCTAAAGAGCGTGGAGACTAAATATGAGCAGACGAAACAACTACTGAATGAGGAACTCGAGAAAAGTCAGCTGCTACAAAGAGAACTTAGTGAAAACTACAAGAAAGTAAGAATGTTGAACACTGGATCAGCTACTTTGGATCATATCTTATCGGTTGGGCAGCCTCCAAAAACCATTTGGGGTTTGGGTTATAAAGGTACTACTTCACAAGATCAAGATCATGACAAGACTGATGGGATAAAGTTCATAAAAGCTGCAGTAAAATCAGATGATCAACCCAAAGGTACAACTCAACAAACTAGCATGTCAGTAGCTGGAAAATCATCAAAATCAGTGTCAAAAGTACAAGAAATAAAAGTTGTTGCTAAGCAAAGGAATGGCTGTCACTTTTGTGGTAAGATCAGACATAATGTTGCCTACTGCTATGCTCGTAGAAATCAAATTGAGCGAGCTTGGAGGATGAACCTTTGTTATGTGGAACCCAAAAGGTATGGACAGATATGGATAGCTAAGAAGGATCTGTATCCTAAGTTTACGAAAGGTCAGTCACACAAGCATACCAACGTGTCACACACTCGGATTGGAAATCAATATGCTGAAGGTGAAGAACCAGTTCGATGGACTTCTACTAGAAGGCATTGAGAGTTTTGATGGTCTAACAAGTATCATGAAGTTTTTCACAGAGTTTTCACACAAGCATGGGGAGATGATACTTGATTCAGGGGGAGTTCAAGATAAGCATATTATTCTTAGAGGTTAATGAGCTTGAGTTGTAAAAATCAGTGAAAAAGGGGGAAAATGTAAGCTCAAGAATTTGGAGCTTGATAGGTTGCTGCAGTGGTGAAGCATTGATTCGTATTCGGGTGTTACACATGGAAAATGAGGTGTTACACATGCGTCGGAGAATAAAAAGGAGATATCAAAGATGTGATGATGTGGAATATTTCCATATGTTTGGCTGACGAAATATGCCTTAAATAAGCATATTTAGATCACAAATTGGAAGATTTGGTGATGCTAAAATATAGGAAATAATATATTAAATAATAGGAAAAGATTATTTGATATATACCTTGCCTTCTCCTAGAATTAGGTTAGGGATTTTGATGTTGTAATTCTCACAGAGACACAAAGGGGATTTGGGGTTTCAGAGAGTGAGTGATTTGTAGACGTGATCAACATGGGTTGATTCACGCAAGTTGGGTGTGTTAGAAATCGATCCGTGTCGAGTTGTGTAATTCGGATCAAGCAAGTCTGCAGAGATTGTGTAAAGGATTTCTAATAAAAGAGATACATATTCTTGGAGTTACTTTGTGCCTTTTGTTATTGCTGAATCTCGATTCTACAACTTGGTTCCATTGTCGACTCATTAATCCACCTCGCTTGCATTGAACCTATAATCAATTACACTGAATCCCTGCAGAATACCAGAACCATACACTTTTCAATCATGAACTAATCCCATAGATATTCCATTGCAGCTTCTTTCACTCCATATCTCAAGCTCATAATATGTTCTGTAACTGTCTCATCCTCACACCACCTGTGACAATCCTCGAGACAATTGTCTTGTAGCAAAATATGTACTTCGTTGACCTGAAAACCCCAGCGAATCTTGGTCATGTACCTTTTACTTTGTCATACATTACTGAAAACTCTTTGTCCATCAGCTCCAATGATACGCCTATGATATCGCTTGAATGTCCCTGCTATAAGTACTCACAACCTTTGGCATTCCTTGAAACATTACTCTTGAGACCGCCTCACAATTCTTTGCCCTTTGTCTCCTTCAGTTTCTGCCTCGACAATTCCACATATGTTACAATAAAATTGGATCTTTGCTACTGCCAAGTTAACAGTGTTGTTGTAGTATGCTTAGAATCAATTCCAAAGGACCAGTTTACACTTTATTTCTATGGGATCAATATCAAGCTAAAACAATCAAAGGTGTTAATATTAAGAAAACATAAAGAACAAGTAACACGATGGA
This sequence comes from Moricandia arvensis, assembly GCA_905132765.1. Taxonomy (NCBI): domain Eukaryota; kingdom Viridiplantae; phylum Streptophyta; class Magnoliopsida; order Brassicales; family Brassicaceae; genus Moricandia; species Moricandia arvensis. Next base: position 62,098 of record CAJHQP010000672.1, read on the forward strand.
ATCGGGTGTTATCAACATAAGCCAATTATTCAAGTTCGTTTAACACTAGTCTAGAACTTGGAAAACGCAACAAGATCGACCCACTTTCGCGGTAGCTATCCTTTCATCGATCAGCTTCAACCCTAAGCTATCAATTGGTTTAAAGCATGATGATGAACATTAGAGATCAAGTTCAATCGGTTCACAGAACACCCTAATATCTACTGTCGCTGATTAGGGATGTAATTCTCATTCAAAACATGTCTAGCAACCTATTGAACTGTTAATGAATAGGTTCAGATTAAGATCAAACACTAAGTGATCAGTTCAATGTAGGCTTTAAGTGCAGTTATGGATGCAGAAAATTAATGGATACTTATTTATGCTTAGCTCACGAATCTAACACCCTAAACTAACCAATCCGACTACTCGGTCATATCACAAGAAAACACATACATAAATTCTGAATAATACGACATGAGATTAAAAGAGAATGAAACAATAAGGTTCACGATGATCTTCTCTAAGCTGAGAGGGATGAAGCCTTCTCCCTTATCCAAAAGTTCCAAGGTCTAGTTTTTGGTAAAAACTAGCGTAGTCAAAAAAAGAATAGAGAAAAGGAATATATATAGAGGCCGCATGAGGCTGGGATAAAAATATAGGGAAACTAGGGAAAATCCCAAAATAGTATCTTGGTTTCCTTTAATATTGGAAACAATCAAACGGCTGCTCTGCTCGGGAGCACCCATCACGTTGCTCTGTTTGGTCTTTGAGCGGAAAATATCAATTCTGACTCTTTTTCCTCATATATATATCTCCAAGGGCTTCCATGCCTACTCCAGACCTGAACTAACTCAAAATAGACTAGAAGGACTCAATAAAGAATCTAAAACAATTAGAAAAACGTATGTACAATGTGCCAAAAGCACAACATATCAACATAATACTTCTTTAGTTCCTTGTCTTCCGAGCTATAGCTTATTAATGAGCATCTGAAATCTATACATCTTGATCATTTACTGAAACAGCTCCACCTTGAACTAAGTATTCTCTTTCCTATAACAACCTGCAAAACAACTAATAGTTCTGTAAGAGAGTTAATTGATCATACCTGCATAGTCACCTCTGACTGGCGTCTTCGTAGTGACTTCTCTGTAGTACATTCCTCGGATGACTGCATAATTGACTGAGTGATTATCCATTCCTCATTACGTAATAACCACTGAACCCTTATTCTCCATCTCCATATACCCTTGGTTGAGCTTTATAGGTTGATGACAATTAGCTGCTATTGACTTTATGTTCATTTTACCACACTGAACCAACCAGAATCCTGATAACTCTTGTAAGCAGATTATCATGTCCTCAACACTATTATCAAACTGAATCACTACAAGACAAATACGTTTTTCTGTATCAAACTTGTAGAACAAAGATTACAAAAGGAAGTACTGATTATATTTATGAAATAAGATAAGTGTTTACAAGCTTTGAGAGAAATTAGAGAGTCTCCCCTCTCTCCATGAACAGGATTTATCAAACTCTTGATAAAAGATCTCTCTAACTCTCACCCCAACTTATATACTAATGACTATCCCCTAGAAATTATTTGATAAGTGATTTGCCATGTGTTATCACCATATTAATTTTGAAAGAAAAATGATGACATCAATGATGACATATCTTGAAGTTAATTGTGACATGAACATACACATTTAATATTTTTTGTAAGTTTATTAAAATATGGTAATAATTAATTAATCATCATTAATATAACAAATAATATAATAATAAAGTTGAAATATAATAATTATTTACAATTTTTGAAATATTATTTAATTCTGTTTTTATACTTATATATTTTTAATGACTAAAACAATTCTTTAAAATTTTATTCAGCTTTGTTTTTCAAAATATATTTTCTAATCTCAATTCCATTAGTTTCTTATTAATATCTACAAATTTTAGAAATACTAATCAGTTTTGCGTTTTGAAAATTATATACCTAAAATAAATTTTCTTAAATTTATAGAATTTTATTTAATATATTTTAAGCAAAATAAATAGAAAAAAATATTTTAAAGATTATAATTTTAAATATATGCATATGTATTATTAAATAAAAATTTTAATTAAAATATTTAATTTATTTAATTTTACATATAATTAAATACAAATTTAAAATTAATCATTACAAGCAAATAATAAAATTTATAAACTATAAAAAATAATTTAATATTTAAATCTTTTATTTCTGCACTTAGTGCATGAAAACACCTAGTCTTAGGTTAAAAGTAACTTAGCCCAGCCCATATTATTCTAATCCATTAGTCCATTTGGTTCATTTAGATATAACATTATTATCAATACCGGCCCCATTAAAAGTGACCCTGTCCTCAAGGGCATAGTAATACTCATTAGTGCTCTCTCACCAATTATCATCATGCATAAGCTTCCATCTGACCCACTCGTTCCCATCCTGAATTGATGCTACACTGGAATTTAAGTGGATTTTTATTTCTGCCTCTCTTCTAGTTTTTTGCCTCCATCCCTGCAAGTATACAACAAATCCTTCCTTGCTTCCTTTCGTGGCAGGTAAAATTTCCCAGAATAATTCAATCAACAAGCACTCTTCTGGCCAGAATTTTTGTTGGATGCTGAATAATGAGTCTGGTGGCCTTGGTTATTGTCGGGTTTAATATCGGTTACGACGAAATCAATAACTGAAACTTCTCAAAAAATGTTACTCTTTTAAAAAAAGAGATAGTATTTAAAAAAAAGAGAGCGGGAGAACCGAAATCGAGTTTCATATGAATTCTGAAAAGGATTCATACAATAAGTCCTCGAGAAAGGTTACTCGAAGCCTCGGAAAAACGAGTCCCGAGCATCGCAACAACAAAACGGGAAGTCCAACTCTCCCCCGTGGCGATTTGGATCAGTCCAACTCGCCTCGGGGGCGAGCTGGACCAAACGAGCAGTTCAACTTGCCTAGGAGGCGAGTTGGACAAAACGAGCAGTCCGACTCGCCCCCGAGGTGAGTTGGACCAAATGAGCAGGGCGAGTTGGACCGAACGAAAAGTCCAACTCGCCCGATCGGCGAGTTGGATCAACCAATCCGTCTTCATCCCACCCTCGTAGCTTCCTCCTTCGAGATTGGATCAAACTCGCTCTTGTTTCATCTCGATCAGAGTTATCCTTGGAACTTTACGATTTAAAAACCTCATGAACTCGTTTCCTCGTATAAAGTTCGAATTGATCGTGTAAAACAAGAACGGTTAACTAAACACCTAAAGCTGCCTCCACAATACGAGAAATTCGAACTTTCTTAGGAATCGACGTCATTTCGGAAGCGCTCTTTCTATAAATCGTAAAAACGCTTAAGTCAAAAAACACCCCGAGAAGGTCGAAAACACGGCTAAAAGCCCACTCATGGCTTTACACGAAATAAAGCCCAATCGTTATGATGGTATATCTTTTATTTTGCAGGAAAAGATAAATGTTAATTCCGGAAGATAAATGAGAAGTTTCCAAAGATAACCACGAAGATCGAAGAAAAATGGAATATTCCTGCGATGTGATAAAATCAAACGAGGGCAAAAAGGGAAAGAGAAAATCGTCTCTAGGAGGAGTATATAAGGACGCCGAGGTTGAAGATGCAGACACACAATTTTTTTCTACTCAGAGCAGAGCATAACACTTAGGGCAAATTAAGCATATTTCTGTTTTTCTGTTTTCGAGCTACAACTCAACTAGGTCAAACAAGTCCCACAAGGTTAGAACTAGGAACTCGCCGACGGCTCTTATCGCCGAGGCTTTACCTGTTGTAACGCTCGTTCACTCAATTCGGAATAAGACCTTGTTTGCTCCCTTTTCGTTTTTAACGATTTATTATTTTGTTTGTTCTCATTTTTTGATTGCTTGGCGTGTGGTTTAGCAGATATCCGAGACCTCAGGGAAAGTTTGATTTACTTAGCTTTCCTATTTTCATCGAAAATCGAAAGTGCGAATTTTGGTTCCCACAATTTGGCGCTAGACGAAGGGGGCGGGGGTACAGATCAATTTAACTCTCAGCCACCAACGCTCGATCAAACATGTCAACCGATGATCTCAACAACCAACAAAATCTTGATGGCAACGCCGCCAAAGACAATGTTGAAAAAACTCTAGCAACGAAGGTTACCACGGTTAATGCAAACACCGCAGCGTTCGAGGAGGTTAACAAGATGTTCTCGACTTTCGAAAAGAAGTCAGCAGAACAAGATAAGGTCATGATTTCTCTCGCTAAGAAGGTTGAAAACCTAACAGCAAGAACCAGGGCCGTTCTTCCACGCGAAACAACAAGAATCCGCGGAAGAAGAATCGATTTCGCGACTCCCTCAGACCGGTCTGGGAACGCACATGGAAATATATCTGGATTCAAAAACCCTAAATGGTTTAGGGCATACAATTTAGGGTATAGTTCAATCTTGACACAAATTTCATAATCAAATTTATTTAAAAATAGTTTTTCAAAATAATAATGGCATAAAAATATAATCTTCAAATATGTTTCGTCATTCAAAACCTAAACTCTCAACCCATAATAGTTTAGGGTATGGAGCTTAGGGTATAGTGTTCCAATCTTGACACATAATTCATAAATATCAATAAACTACAAAAAGTTAATTGTAAATTAAATTCTGTAACAATAATAACATGAAATCTAATTTTACAATAATTTTCAGTTATTCAAAACCTAAAATCTAACCTCTATACCCTAAATGGATTTGTATACATTTTTGTGTCAAGTGTTTCAATCTTGAAATATATTTCATAAATTATAAACAAAAACATAAAAAGAATTTTGAAATAATTTGTAATGTATTTATAACTGTTATCTAATTACTAATTAGTTATAACACATTTTGTTTCATACAATTATTTTTAAAACATTTTAAATCAGCATTTACTCTTAAACGTGATAAATCAGCCAATCATTTTATATCACCAAGATAGCTATTCTAAACCACATGATATGATTAACTCCTCACATCTCACCGTTAAATCAGCACTAACTCGTAACCCTTTAACCTACTCACATCTCGAAATCTCTCTCGTTTCTCCCTCAAAAGAAAGCAATCTCATATCCCTTAAGCTCCACGATCTCTACAACCTTCTCTTATGTCTTAGGCTCCACGATCTCTACAACCTTCTCTTATGTCTTAAGCTCCACGATCTTTACAACCTTCTCTTATGTCTTACCCTCTTTGTCGAAATCTGTAACCTCTCCGACGATGAACCCTTACTTTTGCCGTCTTCTGTGAAGAGATTTGGGTAGTAATCAGCGTTTTCGGCGCCGCAAGAAACAGATACAACAACGAGGTACAATAAATCGTCTATTTGTTTTATCCAATCTTTAAGTTTCACAATTTGATACTTAGTCGGCGCCGCAAGTCTGCTTCTGATACATTTCTTTTTTTGTAGTTTTCCTCACGGTTAAAGCACGAACAAGCAAAGGTGGCCGGGACTTCTAAAGGTTATGTCTTTCTTACATATGAACTTTAGATGAGACAATTTCTACATAGCAACTGATGTAGGTTTCTTTGTCTGCAGGTTTCTAATTGAGGATTTCATATTACAATAAACTTATTTCTAATTGACAATTTCTAATATTGTTCAAACATTTAATTGTTGCTTTACTGTTCTATGATTCAGAAATGCAAGCTAGGAAAGAAATAGTCTTAGCACTTTTGGCACAGGGGATCATTCCACCACTCCACCAACAGCCACGACAAGAAGTAGCTGATGTTCCACCACTCCACCAACAGCCACGACAAGAAGCAGCTGATGTTCCACCACTCCACCAACAGCCACGTCAAGAGGCAGATGATGATGTGGTCGACCTCACAGAACGACAGTACCGGAGAGCTCTTGGATACTTGGTCCGCATTGAGTAAGATGAAGAAGACATCAATCCAATGTACCGAAGAGCTATGACTAACATTCGAAACAAGCCAGGAGCCTAGTCTCAACGGAGATGCCCGAAACAAGAAGAAGGAGAGTCTTCCAGTGACGAACTTTAAGGAGCAAAACCTGAATGTAATCTGTTCCTTTTTCATGTAGCTTAATGAATTTTTCAGTTTATGTTTTGGGTAGTATGAATCTAAAAGTTGATTATGCTAACCTGTATTTTGTATTTGGATTGGAATTAAATTTTCTTTATTAAAATGAAATAAATTTTATTTTGAATTTGATATTTAATTATATATATCAAAATTAAACTAAATTGTCTGACTTTGAAGAACTGTATTAGCCTATTGCAAAAGTAAAATGACTACCCGAAAAAGCAAAACAAAACGATGTTTTACAAAATTCATATAATCGCGCTTAATAATACGCTATCTAAAATATTGTGTAACCCTAATTAATTACATAAAAAACGCTATTGTCTTACAATTACATACCAATAGCGTTTAACAAAACGCTATCAAAAATGTTGTATGGTCTGACTCAAGTACCAACTATAACATTAATAATCAAAGTAATGACGAAAATTAAACGTTATTGTAAACTAAACAATTGCAAATAATAAAACGCTATTGTAAAAGTAACTATCGTAGCATAACATAAAAGCGCTACAATAGCTCTCAGACCTATTGTCGCGGTGGAAGACACAACGTTTCTAATAATGCTACGATAATTATAGATAGCGTTTATTGGACGCTATCAATGAGCGAATTTCTTGTAGTGTTGTCTACTATTACTTCTTTAATAAATTGTTTGTCTAGCTTAAACTAAACAGCTATAGTCTATTGTGTGCCCACGCTCCCTGTGATTCGATCCCTAAATTCTAAAATTTGACTTCTCTTGGCAAGAGTAGTTTGTAGGGTTAATTTGATAGAGTTTGCATTGAAATATATAAAAAACCCTCCTGTCAATTTTGTAAATAGACTCTGGCTATTTTACCACGAACATTTTCTGACTAAATCTTGTATATACGGCCATGATTAGTCACAATTTTGTTTAGTCATGAATGTATAACCAGATTTTTTTTGTTTTTTTTTGTGACTATATCATCATATAACTATAGAATTTCTGCCTTGGCCACAAATAAAAACATGGCTATACACAGATTTTGTACTTGAGGTTATCGTTTGGAGGATGAGAGGATTTAAATAAAGGTGTGATGCTCACAGCTGAAACTAACTAACATTAACTGTAAAAAAATTATATCTATCTTATTAAAACTGTAGTACTTTTGGTACGTTTGGAACATGAATAGCAGTTTTTAAAAAAAATTGTTTGGAAACAAAGATAATACCCATAAAACTTCACGTTGATTTTTTGTTCTTATTTAATATTCGATTCCACTAGATAACTTCATTACGGGCTGGCCTTATGAATTTCATATATGCAAAGCCCTATACCTTTAACCCAATAAAGTCAGAAACGAATATATCATAGTTTCTTCAGTAACAAGACTCAGAATATTATGAACGATCCTAAAATCTAACACATATGTAAACAATTTATAATATTTTCAAATTAGAACCCACACAATAAATCTTTATTCAACGAAAATATAGTCAACCAATAATAACTAAATTAATTTGATTTCCATATATGAACAAAACGTATTAAATTGCGTCAATTTAGATAAGCACTTATTGATATATTTAAAAGCGAAGATTTTGTGTGTTACACAATCTTTTTTGCCTTCAATAATCACGTCTTACAAAAGGAATACCTAGAAAAAGAAATATTTACTTAAGTTTCAAACAGAATATTCTAATATTTATGCCCTATAATATCGCCAAAAATCTAGTGACTTTATGAACGATATTAAATATAAGCCCTATTAAATAGCATATCTACTAGAATATAATTATATACCATGTCTTCCTCTTTTTATGCATTCTCAGAACACATAAACAAATTTGCCAACAGCTAAAAAAAACTATGGCAATGGTAAACCACCAAAGTTATGTCATTCTCAACAAAGTCAAACCGCACAAAGACACTTGGAAAATACACGTGAAACTACTCCATTTGTGGAAACAAAACACAAGTTTTGGAGGTGAATCTCTTGAATGTGTGCTTGCCGATTAAATTGTAAGTATTAATTTCCTATGCTTTTTGTTTATTATTATATCAGTTGCACAATATTAATACTAATACCGATATTCATATGTATAGGGTGGTAAGATTCATGCTTCTCTTAAAAGAGATCAGATGTATCGTGTTCAACGCAATCTTCCTATTGGAGAATGGAGATACATTGAAAAATTTCAAGTTATTGGAACTTTGGGAAAATATTGCCTGATGATTATCCTTACAAAGATTGTGATAACTCGATCGGTGTTTTTTGATGAAAACCCATGTCTTATCCTTGCGAGTTATCCGACCATTCCAAAAATAAACAAGAACATCCTAATTGGTATGCCCCACGTTTAATAAGATAGATTTATACATTACTTAATTACTTAATATTCTTATTAAGTAATAGGGACCAAGAGTATAATAAATGATATGTTATTATTTTAAACAGATGTCATTGGTGAAGTTATTAACCTGGGAGCAATACAAATAGTGCAAGTTCATCAAAATGAAAGAAAGAAAATCTAGTTTTGTTTACGTGACACTGGGTAAGCTTAATATATTAAGTGTGTTTATATACATACTAGATCGTTTTCCGCGCTACACGCGGATAATTAGTCTTTAAATTTTACAATTGATTTCGTTCTATAAATACATAATATTGTAAAATTATTCTGATCTTATGAACTTTTACGTTTAAAATATAGTAAAAAAAGGGTGATAAGCATGTAAATGTTGCATATAGCTTTAGTTTATCTTTTTTGAAGTGTAATAAAAAAGTTTTTAAAAGTATGCCAAAATATCAAGATAGAGTTTAAAATACATTAACAATTAGGAATTAGTTTATATAATAAACTACTCTATTCGTTCCAAAATAAATGATTTTTAAAGAATTTTTAATGTTTTAAAATAATTGAAATTTTCATATTTTAATGTAACTTTTAACTTTATCAAAATTGTGTAACCAATGATATTTTATGGTTTATTTTGTGATTGGTTAAATAATAATTTAATTTATATTTATGTAATATTTTAAAAATGATAAAAAATTCTTAATAACCATGCATTAGCCTAAAATTTGATGTATTTTGAAACAGAGAGCGTATTAATTATCTATTTAAAATTTGGTATTATATAATATATAAATCTATAACATTGTTATAAATGTACATGTTCGACACTATTATTACATAATTTTTTAGAATGTAAAAATGTAATGCACTTTGTCAAATGATCGTTTGTTAATGGAATATCACAATCTAGTTTTATAACAGTTAGGAACACAATATTAATTTGAAGTAATCAAATAGATGAATATCCTCAAAACTTAAAATTTTATTAGCTTACACACAAAAGTTTAAATTATCTCGGCAAACCATATATTGGGTTACTCACTACCTTTTACTAATTAGATTTTGGGTTTTCGTTGTTACTTATGTACAGGTCTTGAAGACTTAATATACATATTATCCATAAATTAGAATATTATTAGAGAAATGATTATTTTTTCATTTTTAAATGTAACTGAGAATTTAATTTTTTTTAATAAACACATAGACTTAATGTACATATTATCGATAGATAATAATATTTATATCATTTTCTCTATATTTTTTGTACACAATTTTTGTTTCAAATTTAGTATTTGACAAATTTTATATATAATGAAAATGAATTAGTTAATAATTTTTGTATAAGTTTTGTATTTACATTATTAACAAATAAATTAACTGACTATTTTATAAATCTTACATAGTTTCCATTTGAACTTTAGTTTTGTTAGTTTTATTAATAATCTATACATTTATGCTAGCAGAGTTGAGCCAACAAAATGATAATTCGACAGGACTTTGCAAAAAATAATAATCAATAAGTCCATTTAATGCAGCTGTTGTATGTGTGGTTGCAGGAGTTAGCAGAGATACGTGACTCAACTTTCAAACATTATTAAACGATTTATATGATTGATACCGTAGTTAAAATTGGTATGTTTATGAAATATTTATGGCTGGTTAATTATAAGATATATTAATGATTAATAATAAATTATCAATATTGATACATAATAATATTATAAATATATCAAAAACATACTATTATGATAAAAATACGATAATTATTAATATAATATAATTAATAAAAATTATTTATTTATTTTTAGCGTTGATGAAAGTTATAGTTTCAATTTAAAAGTTGAAATTTTATGTTCAAACTTTTAAAAAATATTTTGTTTTCTCTATATGTATATAAGTGTATATATGTATATATATCAATGTTTATAAATAATTGTGAATATTCTTGGTTTGCATTATTTATAATATAAATTATGATATTATCAGTGAATATAAATTAAAATATGAAATGTATTTATAATTTTATTTATAAAATTTAAATTTAAAATATTTTTACATTTATTTATCTATGAGTAACTGCAAACGTTAGTGGAAATTAATTTTTAGTTTTAAAAGATTTAGAGCAATTTGAAGCGATTTTAGTTATATTTTATGAAAGAGGTAAATACATGAAATACTACTCAGATCCTATGTAACAGGTTAATATGTGGAAAAAAACATCCACGTGTTATTTTAATAGGTTCAAATATCCCTAGCTACATTGTTTAAAGTAATGTGAAAACATAATAGTGTTATAATTTTGCATCTGGCTTATATTCTTGTTTTGAATGTTACTATCCAGATACTTACTGTTAGTTTTGGCATTTCAGTTTTTTTTTTGTCAACTGTATCCAAGCAAGTTTATAGAATTCATTTGCATCATATGAAATTTGTTGTGATTGAAGGGCATAATATGTTAGTGGAAAATATCAATTAATCACAATGACATATAAGTTTGATTCAGACCATATTTAAGTTTTGTGATACAAATGTTGCTTCAGATGCAAGATACATGTCCACCGGGGCTCAGAGATTATTTCAAACATATAACCGTAGTTGGAATTCAATTATCAGAGAGCTAAAACATGCAATCGATGGGGAAGTCTTCCCCCGAGCAGAGTTTAGGCCCTCTCTTAAGATAAGGATCCTTGAGGTCCACGTAGTATAATCCATAACTCATGTTATATCCTCCAGATATCTCATATAAACCATCACCGACCACTTAAAATACCCTTATTACGTTTGATCCTTTCCTTCTTTGGGATATTGAATCTTAGAGTCTCACACTTTCATAGAGCTTGCACTACTTTCTGCTGTAGAAGTTACATGAGTGAATGAATCAATGCTTCATTGTGTGAGCTTAGATACTTAGTTCTTGTCGTGTCATCAAGTGAAGAGCTTTGAGGAGCCGTACGACCTGCAAAAGAAGAATCATTTACCGGAGATAAAGCTACAAACATAAACCGAACTGAAGTATAGAGAGAATATTTTCTGTGATGTATATGGGAGGGTTGCTTTAGTGGTTTTTGGTATACAACAATACTGACTCCATGGTGTGTTTGCACACTGAAAAAAAGCAAAATCACCAAACATTAGTCTCTCTCTCTTTTAACTGATCATGTGTAAAATATATTACGAACCTCATCCTCTATAAAAGCGGGTAATCTAGATCCAACTATGGTCTTCACCGTCTCAGGATTTTTGCGAAACCTGTAAGACCCTAACAAAAAACAAAACAAAGAAATTAAGTGATTAAATTTAGTACAATTTGATTGTTTATTCTTACCATCCAATAAAGAAGTCATTGAGTCTATAGCTGTTTCCTGCTTATCTTCTGGAATTAGTTAGGAGGATAGTAGTCAAAGCACCATATATGTATATGCTCATGCCTACCGATCCATGTTGTTTGTGCTGTGTAATAAAGTGGAGATACTGTCTTATCTAAACATAGTTTTTTGGAACAATTAAGTTCAAATAGAAGGAAGCATCGACCAGGCGATGATAATCGGTCGTCATAAACTCCAAGTGAAAAAAGTTGACCTCATATATTGTAGTCCAATGCGATAGATATAGAGGTAAAGGAATATATAAATGTACCCTGAAGTTTAGTCAAATACATAATCAGATTGCAAGGCTTCAGCTCGAGTGGTACCGTCTCTGCATATTAATCTATGAAGACCACAATAGAGAAGGAAAAGTGAAGCAAAACCCATTGTTCCCTTGTTTTGTGAGTAAAGAAATATCATGAAATTTAGAAAGTATTAATAATAGTTCTAACCAGCTTCACGCTGGAATTTTTTTTTGCTCCTCGTGAAATTTTGAATTCATGAAAAGAAAAACTAATGTTAATAGAAGGAAAATTGAATCAAAACCCATTGTTCCCTTGTTTTGTGAGTAAAGCAGTAAATATCATGAAATTTAGAAAGTATTAATAATAGCTCTTACCAGCTTCACGCTGGAATTTTTTTTTTCTCCTCGTGAAATTTTGAATTCATGAAAAGAAAAACTAATGTTAATAGGACACTATTTTCATTTCAGCAAAGCTTTTTGATATAGTAAAATCAAAATGAAACTTAACTGAAGTCACCACTCTGGATTTAGCAAAACTAATGATAAGCTTTGTCTCAAATATCATCTTATCCTATTCCAGTTTCCTTTCAATCTCCTTAACGCTAGAGAGACCTGTAACAATGAACCCGAGTTTGATTTAAGTGTGTGATGTATGCATACTCAACAATGCTAATCTGAATCTGAAACAATTACTTTTTACGGCCCGAAATGACTCGCCTTTTCTACAGGTTCAAAGAGTTTAGAAATACAGATTTTTAGGACTCCAATATCTTCTCGAGAAAGTTCATCCGATGGCTTTACAGTCCCACTATCTTCATGCTTCTCAGCACAGCGTCCCATGTACATTGGATTAATGTCAATACTGTCAGGACATGCATCATAAAAACAAAACAAACAATGTAAGACAACCCAGAAATACACATCGGATATAAGTTTTATAATGAGAGATGAGTACATCAAACCTTGACTTCCTTGTCTCTAACATATTCTACATACAAAGTTCGTATCAGCATCAAAGTATTCTTCGTCTTTCTCTTTGTCCTGACTAAAAGCATCAATCTGGATACTCTCTTACGTGTGGTTCACATCATTCTACAATGAGAAAATTGCATCAGAGTGATCCCTGTCAAGAAAAAATCGAGTTGTCGAAAGAGAGATTACTTCTTCAAGGAACAATCACAATTAAAGAGAAAAGTATTGCGAGAATATTACCTCATAAGCCTCCTCGAAGCTGCCTAGTATTTCAATGTCAAGCTCCTCCTATTCTCATTGGCAGCTTTTCACATTTATTAAAAACTAAGAGATCAGCACCGGCTATAACCCTTGGCCGAATCTGCTTTTTGTTCGAAGGTATTCTTCACGGCATAGAGAGATTCAGTGTACTGATGAAGCAAAGCTTGAGCAGAGGAATGGTTGGAGAAGAGGACGTGATTGATTGTGTATAGATTGATTACACGGTCATCAACGACGGCGGTGAAGTAACATGAGGAGAAAGCTGAGTTTTCTTTAGCTTTTGCTTGGTCTTTGATGGTTGAATCTTTGAATTTGTAGTTTTTTTTGTTTCAATAAGTAAATCTACTTTAAATCAACTGAATCAAAAAGTAAAGTGAAAGGGCAAAATGTTGAATAATTGCTTTATGCAATTAATTTATCGAAAAACTGAATTTGCAGGAGACAAAGAGGTCAAGGGTGAAGAGAATGTTGATGGAGGGGAAGGAGACGAAGAGATTCAGATGGTAGAATTTTTTTTATCTTTAGTCGACAGAAGCCAGTAATGACATGGCGAATTAAAGCTATATGATTGGTGGATTTTATATGCTTACGTGGACACTCTCTCCATTGAGCATAATGAACTTTTAGTATAGTAAGATTTTCGACCATTATATATGTATATTCATTAGTGTATAAGATTTTTTCATGCAGGGGTAATGTCATTTCATGTTGCTTGTGCGGAAAGTATGCAGAACAATTTGAACCTCACATTGAAGATACAGAAGATTCTATTCTTATATGTTTGGTAAGGTTTGCGAAAATCAATCTTTACAGAGGTATAATCATGTTAAAAAATTTTATATGATTAATATATTTGTGTTCAACAAAGTGTACATTAAATTAACTATGATGTGAAAAATAGGTGATATACAAATCACAAACGCATTGAATGCTTCATTAATTACTCTCAATCCAGATATGAAGGAAGCTGTAGATTTTAAGCAAAAGTAAGTGATTACCTTGCACAATTAATTAGAGTAATCAAATTAATTAGAGTAATCAAATTAATGTTTACTTTGTACCTTATTGATAAACTAGCTTTTGTTTTGAGACTGCTACAAAATGATCGACCTCTTGCTATTATTGAGCAAAAGAATGATAAAAATGGTAATCAAGCAACCACAACAAGATTGGGAAGATATTGAATTTAGATCCATCTATGAGATTTTGGTTGAAGTTTAGGTTACATTTTCTTTTTAATATCTCTCTAAACTGAGCATTTTATTGATAATGTGGCCATGTACTGTAGATTTGGAGTTGCAAAATTATATGTTCAATTGAATCAATTGACACAGACTAGGGTTGGTTCTACTTTGGATGTAAGGACTGTGGTAAACGTTTCACTAGGATTCGTAGGAATGACACTACTTTGGAGAAACCACTGTGGCGTTGTGATAAATTTCATGCAAATGTCACTAAAGTAGAACCAAAGTAAGTGTTTCGACGCATTCATTTTTTTTTTATCAATATTTGATTTTTGGAATGGTACTTACACCATTTATGTATTTTTCACTTACAATAAGGTACAAGCTGCACTTATTTGTGAAAGATGACAGTGACACATGAAAATTGATGATGCTTGACATTGTTGCCAAAACCATTATTGGGAACACTACTGTTGAACTTTGGGATGGCTCATATTATGAGGTAAGTGTTTTTAGTTATAGTCAAATTCGTTTTAATGATGTAGATTAACTTTTTGAATATACAGATAGAAGAACCAGAACTAATCCCCATTCTTATCCGAAATTTAGTTGGAAAGTCATTTTGTTTTGGTCTTTCAATTAGCTCGGAAAATGTGGATAATGGATCATACACTTTCTTCCTTTCTGAAGTCTGGACTGGTGATAATATTCATAAACTTGAGTCTCATTGTGGACCATTTTCCCAAACACAGACCAATTCTTCTACTCTTTCCAGTGGGAAGATTTGTATTGTTATTTAACATATTCTTCAATAAAATATATGTGCCAATTTTAAATATTGTATACTAATAGGATTTCTTATATGAATATTTGTATAGGTTATGGTGTTAATTAAAACTCTCATAATGAATCAGAAGGATTTTCAACAGCTACTATCAAACGCAAGGACGAAGATGCTGATCTCAAAGACATTACTTCTACTTCTAAGAAGATGTGCACCAAGACAGTGAAGTTGGAAATGAATAAGGTCGATTAAAGACTTCATGATTGATATTTTGGCAGTTTGTTTTGCTGATGTTTTCGTTATTTTTTTTGTTTTTAATATTATTTATTGGTGTTTTTACTTCTGGATTTTTTTCCGTAAGTTATGTATCATTTTTTTGGTGTTTTTACTTCTGAATTTTTATTCTTAATAATTATCACTGTGTAAACTAAAACAAATAATTCTACACATACAAACGCCTAAACAAATCCAAAACCACCCATATTTTTGCACCTTATTCTTCCATTCAACTTAGCAGAAATTTCTAACCAGACACATGCTATAAGTTTGAGCAGAAGTCGATAACTAACCTGTGTTTTGTCGAGGTCTTCATCTTATATTGCTAAAGTAGAAATTCCAATGCATAGCTTCATTTGATATCTTCAGCTACGAGTATACCTTAAATCATATAATATATCTATAATAAGCTTAAATCTATATTACGATACATCTATAATGAGAAACACTATTAATTACTCAAATGATTTTTTGTTACTATTATTAATTACACCAAACAAATTACCTAATTTTTTCCTTCTATAGTAAATGAAATCCGATAAACAAAATATCTTGCCTATCATCTATTGTCACCTATTAATTAACCTGATATTCTCTTACTAATTTAATATTAAAAGAAACTAATCACCTAAAATTATGCTACTTGCTTTAGGGAATCAAAGTTGACATCTTTTATTTTCACATTCTTCTTCGATATTTCCTGTCCACAGTTCCGATTTGAATCATTGTGTCTTGCATCTAAGCTGCCAAATAAACATTACTTTGGCAAGCATAGCAACATGAAACAAAAACTGCCAAACACTTTCCGTGGATGTAACAAAGAGAATGTGAATCCTCAACAAGATAAATACATTACCAATGATCACAAGAGTTTCCCAAGCAAAGGAAATCGACATTCAAGACATGATAGTTTCCACTTGGAAGTACCTTTAATCACGATCTTTCAAAAACTTTTTAATGATCTGTCTACAACACCAGCTAACACCTCTATTGGTTCTATAGAGAAACAAATCACAAACACTCCAGAGACACAGAGAAAAAACCCGCAACAGCTTAGAAGGCAATTGGCATTGAGAGTCATTTATATTCAATTTGATCTACATGTCTATTCATATCATTATACTTTTCATTAATAAAATGTTATTTACTTTAATTTTCAAGGTGTGTACTTGATGTCTAATGCTTCTAACAATACTCCAGAAACAAAGAAGCTGCAGCACTGCATTAAAGCGAAGTAAGAGTAGTTTCACTTTACTTTCAAAAAATACATTTAGATATCTCATACCAGTTTTAAATATGCCTAAATTGAACATTTTGATTGCCTGCCAAAGAAAAATATTTACACACATTGCTCTGTATTTTCACATGTAGAAACATCAAATAAAAAAGAAAAAAACCATCTACAATTTCTACCAGACCAGCTACGAGTTCTATTGAACAACAACTCTCAAACTCTCCAATAACACCAATCAACAAATGCAAAAGGAAGCTAGGTATCAAGTGTTTGTGTTTGGTTTTGTTCTGCTGTTTTCTATATTATCTAAAGAAAAAATTTGCACCGCTAACATCAACTTACAATGTTTTCAAGGTGTGGACTTGATGTCAAGTGATGCTAACAATACTACAAAACAAAACAACTGTCTCACTGCATTGTCATGTAAGTTTCATGTTATAACTCAATTATTATAGGTATTTATAGTCATTTTATCACTTACTACCTCTAAAAGTTTAAGTCTATGATTCTTGGTTTTGCTATCATAGCCAGAGAGAAACAAATTCGAAGTATTGGGTTCACATGTTGAAATCTCAAAGAAACGAAGAAAAAAACCTACAAAGGTATTAAAGGACATTACCAATATAGTCCATCTTTTAGCAACAGAAAAGGATTCTACACCATCAAAAAATTTCAATGCTTCCATCAATGATTATGGTAGTGGTGACGAAGAAGGAGAATTTGACAACAATATCAATTTTGGAGGTTAATAGATTTTCTATATATAGAAACCTTTGAAGGTTTTTTATTGACCCATACTGAATTCACAAAAGAGTTGTTGACTCGTGCAGGTGTAATTGAAGAAATTGATGATGCTCTTGAGTTCGACTGTAGGGACTTGGACAATGAGATTCTGAAACTGAAGATATGCAGTTTGATGATTGTATTGAGCCAGAACCAAGTTCTCAGATTAAAGAAAATAAAATAGATTTTACTCCAGCAATAAATCCAACATGTTCAAAAACAAATTCCAAAACCAAGGTCCTACCAATAGAGGATGGTAAAACTCTAACTTTGTTTACATATCCTTTTATCTTCCTTGCTATAAAACTCAAAGTGATCATTTATTTTTGATGGGGTTAACTATACATCTTATATAGATGAAGGTAATCCATTATGTACATGTTCTCACCGTGGTGCTATTATGTGGTATGACGAAATGATGAACATACGTAAAAACTCCAATAATCCTACTCTTACACTCTGTTGTGGACAAGGTCACTTCCAGCTGCCTTTATTAAAAGATCCACCAGCAGTACTAAAAATATTGGTGGAAGGAGATGATGAGCTAAGTAAGCATTTTCAGAAAAAATATCAGAGCTTATAACATGGTCTTTTCATTTACTTCTCTTGGTGGGAAAGTAGAAAAATGTGTAAGAAAAGGAAAAGGTCCAAAGATGTTTCAAATGCAAGGAGAGAATTACCATTGAATGGGTAGTTTGCGACCACAAGATTGGATCAAAGGAAAATTTTGACCTCTATACTTTGTGATACTGAAAATGAAGCTGAGAACAGAGCTAATTGCTTAAAGTAATATACATTAACATTTATTTTTTACTTCAGATATTTCAAAATCTACTTTATGAATAGATCATCTCATCTTTAATACGTATTTGTTTGTTTTCAGCCAAGGTAAAAGGAGTTCTGAAGGCAAGAAGAAGGATAAACTGAGGAAAGAAATAATTGAGGTTTTGATAAAGATGTTAAGTGAAGTCAATCCGTATGTTAAACAGTTCAGATCAGTAGGAGAACAGTTTAATACAAATCCAAAGGAGACTTTCATATGAGGATTATTAGTGATCGTCTCAAGGATGGCGGAACATATAACACACCAATAGTATTTGAAGTTTCCGCTTTAATTCATGGAGATTTTAATTTTGATATGGATAAAAAGGATATAGTGCTTCAGCAACACTCAAGCAAACTCTTGAGAATCAATGAGATACATGCCTCATATCAAGCACTGCAGTACCCTTTATTATTTCTTTATGGAGAAGATGGTTTTAGGCGTGAGATTAAGAAATGTGTAACCGAAGCTACTAAGAAACAGAAGAAGCAGACAACTAGTATAAGACAATTTTTCACCTTTCGTCTTCACGAACGTAAGAATGAGCCGCAGAGCCTTCTATTTTCTAGACGTCTATTTCAGCAGTTTTTGGTCGATGGCTACACAACTATTGAGTCTAACCGTCTAAGATATTTAAAGCTCAATCATTCTACCTTGCGATCTGATTGTTATGACTCTATCAAACAGTCTGAAAGTGCATGAAAAATCGATATGCATGACCAAGGGACATATTTTATGAAACCAGCTTCTTTCACTGGTAGTCCGCGATACATGAAGAATATTTATTTGGATGCTATGACCATTTGTAAGCATTTTGGATTTCCAGATTTGTTCATCACTTTTACATGCAATCCTAAATGGCCAGAGATCATCAGATTTCTAGAGATAAGGAAATTGAAGGTAGAGGATAGATCAGAGATTGTTTTTAGGATCTTCAAAATGAAACTCGAGTCATTGATGGATGATTGATCAAAAAAACACATTCTTGGGAAAACAGTTTCATGTAAGTTGATGCATTAGTTTCATTTTCGGGTAAACGGTTATTGTTCTATTATAATAGCCTATTGTGTTATATACACTAACTGATATTTTTGTTCTTTCTATTACAGCGATGTACACAATTGAGTTTCAGAAACGTGGTGTTCCACATGCACATATCTTGTTGTTCATGCATCCAAAATTCAAGCTTCCCACAACAGATGACATTGATAAAATAATATATGCGGAAATCCCTAATAAAGCTGAAGAACCAGACTTGTATGAAGTTATTAAGGATATGATCATGCATGGTTCTTGTGGAGCTGCTAATATGAATTCACCATGCATGGAGAATGGTAAATGTTCAAAGTTATATCCCAAATCATATGCAACAAAGACTACGATTAATAAAGAAGGATTTATAGTTTATAGAAGACGCAACCAATATGAATTTTTTGTGCTAAAGAAAGGGATGGAATGTGACAATCAATGGGTCATTCCTTACAATAAGAAACTATCTCTTCGTTATCGAGCCCACATCAATGTGGAATGGTGCAACCAAGCATGTTCATTTAAGTACTTATTTAAGTACATTAATAAAGGACAGGATCGTGTGACTGTTGATGTGGAACCACCTGAACATGTAGTTATGGAACAGTTAGAAACTGATGGAGGAGGTCACGAAAAAAGATGAATTCAAAGACTTATTTGATTGCAGGTAATGGACGTTTCATTGTTTTATTTTTAAAATATCATTTATACACATATTTCAGGATATAAATGTTGTCTAAATTTTCAGTTTAAATTAAACAAAATTTTGTTTTGTAGGTATGTTTCATCATATGAGGCTGGTTGTAGAATTTTCCAGTTTCCCATTCACTATCGATCTACATCAGTTAAAAAGCTGAATTTTCATCTACCCGAAAACAACATGTTATTTTCAGAGGTAAAGATAAGATGGACGATTTGGTTAAACGAAAAAATCACTGAGAATACTATATATGTTCTTAGCATGGTTTGAGTTGTGTAAAATTGATTATCTCACAAGAACGGTCACTTATGCCCAAATTCCCAATTTTTTACGTGATAAAAAGGTGAAGAAGTTCCATAGGCGGAAAAGAGGATTTAGCATTGGAAGGAACAAACATGCACTCCTCTGCGCCAAAGCCGTCGTCCTCTTTGCCCAAACCGTCGAAGAAAAATGCCCTGATTCTCGACGTAGAGAGAATCAACTCTCTATCAATCCTCTCCGTCGAAGCCTCTGTCACTCTCCTCCGGCGAAGCCTATGGTCCCAATGTTAAATATTTACAGACATTCTCGTAATATTTAAAATATCCATCGTAAATCAAACACTTCATCTGAAATTTTTATATCATGATATGCAATGTGTTCGTCGTGGAGTAAAGAAAAATCAGTTAATCATGTACTATTGAAGTGTCATCTAGTTATACAAACATGGATCTTTTTTCACATTCCATCAAACTCATGAATATTTACTATTTCATCAGTCTCTGAAAATTTTATTTTTTTATTCTGGAGGCTTTCTCTACCAAATTTAGGTCAAAAATATCCACGAATAATAGGATTTCTAGGAAAAATTAGAAATATAAAATTTATAACACTTCGATAGAGAACCATGGGAAATTATTAATACAATTAAAACAGAATCAAGGATATGGAAAGAGGCACAATTGTCTAAGATTAATGCTAGAAATTCACGAACCAAAAAATGCAAAACAAAATCCATCTTCACATCTTTTAGATCAAATAGGACATTGGTTATACAAAAGGTGTTATATCAACTGCATAATACATCAACATTCTTATAATCAACTTGTGGATCACATCTGTACGAATGGAGAGCAATTCAAGTAGGTAAAACTCTTTTATAAAAAGTTTTGAGAATTATGTGCATAAATCTTTGGATTGATTAATGGATTCCTATGGAAGGGAAGTCACCCTTCTCACATTTGGTTTGTAAATAATATTATTTTTTCTACCAATAAACAATGACGAATGTCAAATCATTTGAAAAATCCTTAAAACTTCTGAGTTCTTGTGTGAGAAATGAAAATTTGAATCGTTGTTAAATTTTAGATATAAGATAAATGACTTACACATGACGATTTTAGTCAATATTATATATTTTTCAGTTTCTGTGGATTCCTATCTAAGTACACCAAAGAGTTTTGGGGGAGGGGTAAATCCAATTTTAAGTTTCCTTTATGAAAAGATTCATAGTTGAGTAAGGGAATGGACATCAAAATTCATATCTAAAAGAGAAAATATGTTCGAATAAAATCAGTATGAACTGCATCACATAGTTATGTAATGTCTTGAATCCGTTTACCCAAGTTGCTGACATCCAAACTAACAAGTGCAGTTGCCCAGTTCTAGTGGAGTCTTGAGAAACTAAATAAAATGATCAAGATATCATGAAAAATTATGTCCGGATAAGAACAATGGTTGAGTTAGTTTTCGTGTTATAGATGACCTTAATACGATTTTATTGTCCCAACAATTATGGGGAGTAGTTGATTTTCAGATTCACTATTCTCAAAGGTGTTCAAGGGTTGGCATTTTTCATAATGCAAAACTTTTAGATTCAGTTGGATCCTACTATCTATCTTATAGTAGGTGAAATATTGTATATACTTGACGTTGGTTATAAAATTTTGTTGAAAGGGTGTGATAAGGATTATATATTTCAGTATGGAATGATCTATGGATCACATTTACTCGACCGAAATCAGGGCTAGTCAGAGATTAGCCACTACCATTATTCAATATCAATCATTGACCCATCAACACAAAACTGCAATGTCCAATTGATAAGGTGTATGGTGTCCCCGAGCATCTACCAATGGTACTAAGTATGCCAACCAGGAATTTTAATGCCAAATAGTTATGGATGACATTATAAAAAATCAGGAAAATATGTGGTTAACCATGATATAAGTTTTAACAGGCTCATTCCCTTACCAATCTATTTTTTGTTAATGTCATGATGTAAATATTCTAGGATTTCTCGTGGAGATGAAAATACCAACCAAAAATAAAATATTTCATCTAGCAAGTTATACTGGAAAATGTTACCAACAAAGAAAGATTACCATATCGAGGAATAAAGTGTGATACGAAACAAACTTCTTGTGTAACAAAGAATGAATCAGTTATTTTAAAATGTTATACAAATATCTTTTTCATGTTTCCTTGAACTCGCAAATATATCATATCACATCGGTCTTTTGACATTTGGATTATATATTTTAGAGGCTTCTTCTATAAATAAAGATTACCCATAAAATATGATATTTGTGGAAAATAGAAAGTACAGTATTAATTGTAGCATTGATAGGGATCTACAAAAGATTCTTAAGACAATAGAAACATAATCAATAATATGGAAGGGGCAACTATCCAAGATTAATACTGACAAATTTACGAACCAGTCACCTGCATTAGTTAAGCTTTGTATCTTCTAGCTCAAGTAAATTTCGATGCTATATAGATAGCTCACGGAGATAAACAAATATTTAAAAAATATAATTTTTTTTCTATTATTTATGATAATTTTTTGTAAAATATAATACATTGTTTTTAGTTGGATTGTAGCAACACGTGTCATCCATGTCCACAAGTGTCATCTACATCGTCAAATGTGGCTAAATGAATCGAAATCGATTTCGGTTTTGATATAGGTGATCACATTTCAATAGTAGGTGTTTTAAATTTAAAAATTCAAAATTTCATGATATTTTAAATATTATACATATGTTCATGTATGAGAACACGTGAAACGACAAGTCCATCGAGGAAATTATTTTTTCCCACTACCGTGATAACTATGTAAGGTTTTTTATGTGCTTTGGTCATAATTAAAACAGCATCAGTTGGGTTTGATAGATACCATACAATAACTACACACATTTATTTATATTTAGTTTGTGACACATGCCCCAATATTCACAACAAAGAATTTCTTAGGAGTGTTCCTCCACAACTTATTTACCTTCCGTCGTAACATTCCTCTTCTTGTAAAATATTATAAATTATTTTCAGTTACTTGTGGCATCACTTGTCATCCACATCAGCACACATGGTTAATTAAACTGAAATCAGTTCCGGTTTTGTGTGTTTTAACCATTATGCGTATGTTCGTTTATAAAATATAGAAAACGACGAGTCTATAGAAGAATTTACAGTTTTTCCCTAGACGTCGTGATAAACATATCTTTGTAAGGTATTTCTATGGTTATCGATAAAAAAGTAGCAACATTGTGTTTGAATCCACATTCTCATGGGAATAAAGTCGACCTTTGTTATAAAGTTAAGATATATGGATAAAATACATTATTTACATATGCGATTTTTGTATTTAGTTTGTGGAATATGCCCTAATATTCTCTTTTTAAAACGAAATTTCCTCAATATTAAAAAAACATAAATTTTATCAGTGTTCTTCCACGATTTCTTTACCTTCCTTCGCAATATTCTTTTTCTTGTTTGCCTTGTAGCTACCGAAAAGACTCTCCATTTCTTCCAAAGGCATACCGCGTGTCTCTGGAAGAAAATTAAAGAAGAAGACCCAAGCAGCGGCCGCAACTCCGGCGAAGAGAAGAAATGCACCACCGATGGTTAGACCTTTAGAAAGAGATAGAAATGTCATTCCGATAATACCACTCATCAATCTATTCAACATCACTCCCAAACTTGCCCCTTGAGCTCTTAGTCTCACGGGGAATATCTCGGAGCAGTAGACCCATGTCACTGGCCCTGCACCTATTGAGAATGTTGCTACAAACGTCATCACCGTCGTAACGCTAAGCCCAATAGCCCACTTGAGCGTCTGTCCTGGGTTTCTGTCTATCACTGTGAGACTAGTCCCGAGGGCTGTCAAAGAAAGAAACATTCCTCCCATACTCGTCAGCAATAAGGCACGACGTCCGAACCGGTCGACCACGCAAGTCCCTACAACGATAAAGAGCGTTTTGACAATCCCAACAGCGACAGTTGCCAAAAGCTGGTCATTCTTGGACTTCAATCCAGCCTTTAAGAAGATGGTCGGAGAGTAAAGGACGACCGCATCTATCCCAGAGGCTTGCTGAGCGAAATGGATACCGAGACAAGCTATTAAAATATGTCGGACGGCAGGGGTTGGTCGGACAAGAAGATCCTTCCACACGCCTTTTCCGGCACTCTTCCTGTTTGGTACAACAATAATATCGTCTGTCATGTCTTCGGGGATTCCAGCAGCCCGTTTGATGTCATTGAGCCTAGAGATGGCTTCTTCTTTGGTGTTTGAGGTTTTGTCAAGGACTTTAAAAGCATCCCCAAGACGACCCTGGAGTACGAGCCACCTCGGAGACTCGGGCATTGCCAATACTCCGATGGCCAGGCACACCGAAGGAATCGCTCCGACACCTAACATGAACCTCCACCCAATATGCTCGGGAAGCTTGGAGAAAAAGTAATTCGATACGTAACCCAGAAGTATACCAATGTTGATAAATATCTGAATAAAAAAACATATCAGAACTAAATTTCATTTACAATGTGCATTTTATTAAATCTAAAATTAGAAAGGTCAGATCTATTAGACCTCAGGGAAAGAGCTGAGAAAACCACGAGAAGTAGCAGGAGCAACTTCAGCTGTGTAAACCGGTGCAATCATCATAGCATAACCGACCCCAATACCAGCTACAAAACGGCCAACCATAATGAAAGGATAATTTGTGGCAAAACCCATGAGAAGGGCACCACAAAAGAAAAAGGCTCCTGCCAACACTATGGTGTATCGTCTTCCAATCCAATCAGAAGTTCTACCCGCGGCGCCTGAACCTACTAGAGAGTATATGTTTAAAATTCCCATGAGGATCTCAAGCTGTACGTCTGACAGTTTCAAATCGTCTTTTATAAAAATTGCAGCCCCACTCATCACTCCAATGTCTGCAGCATCCATAGATAGATATGTAAGGACAGTTACAGAAACCGTAGAACCAGACCAAATATGACATGGGTCGTTAGAACAAAAAACGTACCGTAACCAAGGATGATTGAAGTCATGGAGGCTAAGATTGCACAAGCAAAAGCAAACCGGCTTCTATTCCCCCTCGGCGGCTCGAACTCTGCAGTGACAACACCTTTTTCAATTCCAGAGGAACTCATGGTCTTCGCTATGATTGCAACACAATGAAATTAATTAATAGAAGAGAGTATGAAATTGGCAGATGAACTTTGTTCTTGTGGATGATGGAATCATTGGGAGGATGAAAGGGTTTAAATAAATGTGTAACGCTCACAACAGAAACTAACTAATATTGATTGCTATAATCTAATACTCAGTTAATTGATTACCTGTTATGGTTAAACAAAGTTTCAAAGATAAAAATTAGATTAGAAGATATAAACAGCCATGATTTTTCCTCTTATCTACAAATTTTGTTCTAAAATTAGGAGTTTACAGTAAGAACAGAGCTAACAAAATCCGTCTCCTTTTTTTCTATCCTAAATTTAGAAAATATGTAAATACATGTAACATAAATATAAAGATTTCAAAAAGAGAATGATAAATTCACTTCGAAATTTATATTAATTTGACTTATCTAATTCGTTTTATGTATAAGATTTGTGTTGTTCAATATAAACAT
Source organism: Moricandia arvensis (assembly GCA_905132765.1). Classification (NCBI taxonomy): domain Eukaryota; kingdom Viridiplantae; phylum Streptophyta; class Magnoliopsida; order Brassicales; family Brassicaceae; genus Moricandia; species Moricandia arvensis. The sequence goes on from CAJHQP010000672.1 coordinate 88,061, forward strand.
ATATAATATACAAAATCTGTAATGTAAAATTTAATATTTTTATTTTAAATATATATATATATATATATAACTAAGTGATTCTTCAGCCGCACCTATTTGTATTAATGAAAATTTTAAATATAATTGAGTCCTGAAAGTTAGGTTAGTATTTTATTTTCATTTATTTATACTTTGTAAATGTTGTATTATGTTTATTAGGATTATGATTTAGACTTAACGTTTTAGGTGGACCTTGTTACTCGTTTTTCATTACACTGGATTGTTTATCATTCTTTTTATTTTCTAAAGTTCAAAATCGTATTTAACATTTTCAACAATTTACTTGTTGATTTAGCATTTATTTCTATTTACTTTTCTGAATTCAGTCAAGTTTTCATCTAAAGGGATTTATTTCTTTTTTCAGTGTCTTATGTTCACTTGAATTATGTTTGCTTTTTCAGTATGTTTTATGTTTCACTTTTTCAAAGAAAATCAATGGAACGTTGTGGTAATTACCTTTCTAATGTCTACTTTCATATGTCCATGTTGTATGCTTCTATCTTTTATTGGGGTTGGCGTCTTTCGGTAGATGCTTTTACCAACTAACATGGCAAGCATACTATTGGGGGCAGTAATCCAGCTGGACATTTGTTCCAAATTAGAGGACAAATAAGTGGGTGGTAAACTTTCATTGTTTTCCTCATTCATTTCCATTATCTAAGTTATTGAATAATCATCACAGCTAACTACTAATGTCTTCTCTTCTTTATAGAAAAACTACTACTCGGAAAACAAGTTTCAAGGACATATACCACAAGTGGAAGCTAAATACACGAACAATTATATCAGCAAGAAAAAGAGACAAGACAAAAAGCCAAAATACACCAGCAACATAGACTAGACTTATCTGCTAGAGGATTGGACGACAAAGGAAGCAGTTATGATGAGTGAATCAGCTTCTGGATCCCGCATTAGCTTTTTTAGGAAAGAAGATGCACAAACATTGTACAGATGCTCGAAACTTTACAAATATTGAGTGATATGGTAATGCCTTTATTTTTTCTTCATTTTCTTAACACAAATATTAACTTCTATTTTTTCTTACTTGTCTTTCTATCATTTCTCGGATGATTGATGAGGGATTGGATGAACAATTTGTGGTCTAAGAAGTGTTAAGTCCAAGGACTCCAGTCCATCATAGTATGTCTATGTGGCACTAAAATCAAGTCTGGACACGGAGATGCCATTCAAGGCTTGGAGATGAAGACTGATGCTGTCAAGGCTGATCTCCATGCATTGACGATTAACTTCACCGAAGATATGGATGCAACAAGAGCTACTATCAATATTATTCTCCAAGTTCTCAACCTTCATGCATCTGTTCCTGATGTCTCAACTATACCACAAACACAGTCTCAACCTCAACCTCAAGCTCAAGTCACCACAACTCAACAATCTCATTTAGATATGTCGTGTGCTCAAGAGCTTATCTCCTAAATTGAGGTTTAGATTATTGTTGCTTATTTCCATCTTTTGAAAAACATATTTAGTTTGTATTGCTTTTGGTAAAGTAAAATATTTTGGACTGATCTCCGAGAAAATCTTAAGAAATTGTTTTTGACCAAAAGTGCACACAAAAACAAAAATGATAAAAACATGTTTTATTAAAGAGGTAAATGACAACTATATACTCTATATATATAAGGCCTTGATTATCCACGGTTAAGAACCGGTGGATAATCATGCCTTAAATATAAATAAATATTGAAACACATATTAAATAAATAATAAAAATTATTTTTTCTGAACTTAATTCTTATTTTTTTATATTTTCAAACTTTTGTTTCAAAATTTATTTTTAAATCTATTTTTGAAATATTTTTAAAATAATTATTTTAAATTAAAATCTTAATATATATATATATATATATATATATATATTAAAAAGTCTTAAACCCACCCACCCAAACTCCACCCCAAAACCGAAATCCTAAATCTAGTTTACTTAATCTTAGTGGTATAAATGTATTTTGGTTATTTTGATATTTATATACTATGTTTGTGATAAAAGCACTGTTAGTGTTATCTTAACTTCCTAAGGTATCTCTCAAATATTTTGCTTTGTATAATATGAGGTTCTATTTGAATTTCGGTTTCTTATCATATAATCTCTTTTTGAAAATTCATCGAGAAGATCCATGAATAAAAAATTGCTCAAATTTTGGTACAAAATTGCCATGTTTATTTGGTGGCTAAAGTAATCACAATTTTGACACGTTTTGTTTCGTGACTAAACTAGTCATGCAAACAAATGTGACTATTTCGGGGCTAAAACTACTAATCACGAATTTTGTGACTAGACCGTGGCTATTTTACAACGAGCATTTTGTGACTAAATCTTGTATATACAGCCATGATTAGTCACAATTGTTTTTAGTTACGAATGTAATAACGACATTTTTGTTGTTTTTTTTGTGACTATTCATTATTTAACCATAGACTTTCTGCCTTGGCGACGAATAAAAACATGCTTAAACAGAAATTTTCTACTTGTGGTTATCATTTGGAGGATGAGAGGGTTTAGAAAAAAGGTGTGATGCTCACAACTGAAACTAACTAATATTGACTGTAAAAAAAAAACAAATACTTATTTAATTGATTACATGTGATGGTTAAATAAAATTTCAGCGATGATATTTGATTAGAAGACATTAAGAGCCATGGTTTTTCCCTCATCTAAAAAGATTTTTTCTATCCTAAAGTTAGAAATAGAGGCAAATATAATTAATCTAAATCTAAAGATAAACAAGAGTTCCAAATTTTGTTCACTTTGAACTTCATTTTAATTTGACTTAAAAAAATATTTATAAGATTTTGTTGTTCAAATATATATATAATGTCTAATATTTAATTTCCTAATAAATATATATAACTAAGTGATCATTTGCGCCTATGTGTAATGGTAAAAATTTACAATATGACTGACTCATTAAAATTGGTTAATATTTTATTTTCATCTATTTATAATTTTAATTTTATTGTGTACATGTATTAAATTTAAATAAAAAGATTTTCACTAAATTGTATGATGTTATTTTAATTAGAATTAGAAAAAACCTACAATTTCAAGTTAACCCTAAAATCAACCTCTTTTTTTCTGCCTTTACTACTCACCCATGAAATTTCCAATCACGTTTTGATTTATTTATCAAATTGTTGTGGGAACCGAACTCACACTATCAAATTCTGTTGAATTAGGAACACATGGTAAACCCTAGTTTTCCAGAGGTCCCGGATATCTATTAAACCACACGCCAATCAGTCAGAATACGAAGTAAATATCGAGAAATAAAGTAAGGATCGAAAAGAGAACAAATATATGTCTTTTTCCGAATTTACCTATGAGCGTTTACAACATGATAGAATTCTTGGCTATGAGAGCTGTCGGCGAGATCCCTAGTTCTAATAACCTAAGACTGCAAAACCCCAGTTGAGTCGCATCTCTAATAACAAAACAAAAAGTTACCTAAATGCTCTAAGTGATAAGCTATGTTTGCTCTGAGTGGAAATTTTCGTGTATCCTCTGCATCATCACCCTTGAAGTCCTTATATACTCCTCAAGAGGCAGTTTGTTCTTTCCCCTTCTGCCCTTGGTTGAATTTATCACTTCGCGGAAATGTTCTTTTTTTCTCGATCTTCATGATTATCTTCGAAAACTTAACATTTATCTTTCGATCTTGACATTTATCTTTCGATCTTGACATTTATCTTCCAAACTTAACATTTATCCCTTCCTACAAAATAAAAGATAAACCGTCACAAAGTCTGGGCTTCATTTCGGATAAAATCGTGAGTGGGCCTTTAGCTGAGCTTTAGACCTCATCGGGCCGTTTTCTGACTTAGGCGTTTCTACGATTTTATCGAAAGAGCATTGCTAAGGCGAAGTCTTCCAAGAATTAGGATCTTTCGTATGAGGCGTATCCTCTAGGTGTTTAGTTAATGTTACCGTCTCATACGATCGACCCGATCCTGTCTCGAGAAAACAAGTTCTTTCGGTAAAGTTCCAATGTCAATCCTGATCGAGACGGAACAAAGATAAGTTTGTTCAAGTATCAAAAGAGGGAGTTAACGAGAACGAGGTGAAAATGGATTTATTGATCTGACTTCCCGAACGAGCGAATCGGATTGCTCATGCCACCTAACTCGCATGTTCGGCGAGTTGGTTGGTCCGAGCCGTCCAACTCACCCGTAGGGCGAGTTGGTCAGCCCATGTGGTTAGATTTGCATGTTCGAGAAGCTAGACGTCTTGCCTGGCCATCTTCTCCGTCCTGGGAGTTAGATGATCGAGCTTTCTAGTCGTTTTGTCGTATTGCCGTTTAGGGATACGTTTACCCGCGGTCTTTGGACAAATTCTTCTTGATGACTTATTTGTGCCAACCGCTCCTTTGTGGTTGGTCGATATTTGACCTCAATTTTTCCTGTTCCCCTTTTTACGAGACATTATCTTTTCCTTACACAAAGAGCACATTTTCCCGGTAGGTTCCCGACGATTCTGTCGTAACCGATTTTGACCCCAATAGCTAGCCCCCAGCTCGTCAGAACTGTGATGTTCTTGCGAGTGTTTTAAGCATATTGAATGAATTAGGCGGAATCCGACGTCTGAATCTTAGAGGTGAAATAGTGTACCCTTTCTTCTATAAGTATGTGGAGTGGTTTTACAGATTCTTCACTTGCACATTTCCACAAACTCTTTTAAGAATGAACAGATTTTCTCCTCTCTTTCATTCCTTTGGTAAAAATAAAGTCATGTCTTCTAGAAGAAAGGTTTCCTCAAAGTCTCGTGAAGACCATTCTGTCCTCAATGGTTCCAGCTCGCAATGCAGCAATGCTGTACCAAAGGTAGAATTCTCGGCTCACTCGGTCGACCCTGAAGAATCCAAGGCATACTGGGCGGCCAGAGGAGACATGAAACCCCCAGACCTGGTACGTGGATCCTGCCTCGGATTCATGTCAACCCTGTAGAGGGTTGTCCAAGCAAAACCTGTCTGAATCGGCTAGAAACCATCCGGAGCCATTGCCGAATTCATGAATCAGTCGAGTTTCATCTTCCGGAGGCTGGAAAGGTCACTGAGTTTCCGCCCGAGGGTTACTTTACGTGTTACGAGGTGTACCTAACACAATTTCATTTGTGTTTTTCTATTCTCGAGGTCATAGCGCAACTTCTCAATTGTTTTGACATATCGATTAATCAAATAAACCTGTGTGGTTTGCAGCATATTTTCGGGATTCTTGTGCTGAGTTATGAGTTGGGTATAACCCTCGACACAAAACATCTCGACGCTTTGCTTAAACCAGTCGGGAAGTCATCCATAATTCAGTTGAGGCCCCGGTCGGGATGACGATCATAAGCGAATTTGTGTCGAACTATCATCAATGGCGGAAGCACTTCTTTTTCGTCCGCGTTGACGATGCTTCTGTAGAAGGAGACGACCTCTCCGTCTTTAGGACTAGATGGGGTCTGAAAGGTATTCTTGGTCAAGTATAGCCCCTTTTTCTCTTTTCTTTTGTTTCGGTGAAGTTTGATTTCTAATACGTTTTGTTTACATTTCATTTTCAGAGACCAATCTTTTCCCTCCGAGTCCGGACGGTCTGGTTACTATCCGAGACTTGCTTCGTGGTCGCCCATGTTTTTGGGCAACGTTTAACCCAAAAAGGGTTCTGTCGTGCCATTGCTCTCCACCGTTCTCGGTACCGGCCAGATCTGCCGGTTGAGGAAGGATCGGAGGCGTCCATGGACGGATTTGTTCCGTGCGTGGTTCACACGACACAAGAAAGACCGAAGACTCGGAAGGATAAACATATAGTTGTCGAGGATGAAGTGGCTAACGAGCGGTGCTCCTCCGATAATATACTAAGAGATTACCTAAGTAGTCAGGTAGGCGGGAGTAGTGGTGAACGGGACGATCTCAATGAGCTGCTTGGTTTTGATTATCTTCCAGGCGCATGTGGATCTAGCGAGGCCTCAGAGTTTACCCAAGCATCGCGGATGGTCAACGGGTAAGCATTTATTATCTTTTTTAGAGGGCGGATTTTTTCTTGACTTCGAGATATTTCGCAGGGTCTCCTTATGATGAACCGAGCTCTTGATGCGAGCTGCCAGGAGGTACGCAAGGCTCAGTTCAGGGCTGAAACAGGCAATAATGAGCTAGCTCGTCTGAGAGGTGAGTTGGAAAGTTCCCGTCGTCGTGAGAGGGAGTCGGTCGCGATGGAAGTTCGTCGTGCCTATATGCAAGGGAAAAGAGAAATGGCTGAAGTCATGAAAATCCGTTACGAAAAGTTCTCGCATGAATTCAAGAAGCATATGAAGGGTTACAAGGACTTTGGAGATTATCACGAGTCCCGCAGCGCTGTGGGCGGGTTGTACCTCATACAGGTTCCTGATTATTTGTTCGGTGCCGAATATGCAAGGCAGACCGGGCGTATGAACAAGAGGGATAGAGACTTTGCGATTCCTCAGATCGAAGAGAGGATTTGGGAACAGTGGGACCCGATTCCTGCTTCTCGCGATACGGGGGAAGCCGAGGTGGGGAATGCCGATGAGACGGGGGAGGTAAGCCAGCCGACGGCTCCTCTGGATGTCAACGACTATTTGCTTGGTAGATTGATGACTGGGTGCTTTGATTTTGATGAGTAATCGCGAGGTCGCGACTGATTCGGGAATGTTCTTTTATTGCACGTTTCTGTTTTGTTTGTTTGTCGGTCGAATATGGTCATATGTAGCGGGACTGGCAAAGTGTGGCTTTGAATCCCTATATGATTAACTCTATATTCGAACAGTGCTTGCTATGATAAGTGAGTGTATAGAAAGATATTTGGGGTTTCTTTAGTGTAGAAAGAAAACTCGAGTTGTCATCTCGACTTACTCCCTTTTTTCGGATCATCTTATTCGTTCTTCGTGCGAGATGTTCAAGGAGTTTTCGAAGTTTCGCGAATGTTTAGATACAGACGAAGAGACATGCTTTTAGGATCTCATATCTTTTTGATATCATACCTTGAGATGTTAGAGACCAGTGTGATGGTTTTGAGGGAAAAACCTAGGTTTACTTTCGGTTTAAGGCTTTGCGATGACTAATCGGCTTTCGTTTTGCCTGTTTCGATTTTAACCTGACTCTGTTCCGATTTAAAGTCTGCGATAGGTTCTCGGCTTATATGAATTGTCTGGTCGGAGTCGAGCATCTCTTCAGGGAAAAAATTTAAGTCTCCCAAAAGTGCTGACCAAAATTTTGGATTTCTTTGTAGCGCGCTGTTTATCCTAGTCGGATGTGAGAGGATCTGTCCTTAGGACATACCTGAGTGCATTTTTTAAGACGGCTAAAGTGCTCGGCGGGGCCGATTGCCGAGTGTTTTGTAGTTGCGAATGGATTGGGAGTGCATTCTCGAAAATTTAGACGACGTCTCGCCTATTTTTTCAAAATTCACATTGCGTAAGTAATGCTTCGGTCGGGAATCGATGATTCGACCGAGGTAAGATGTTGTTGAGTTGATCCGTTTTGTAGCATAATGATTTTTTGTGAGTTTCCGTTTTGGGGATTGTCCGATAATCGTTCTGCTCGTGTATGGATGTATAACATAGTGTTTCTTTGCGGATGATAGGCAATTTACAAATTTATAAAGAAGTGTTTATTGTCGAAAAAGTTTTTAAAATCTCGAGTACAATGCATCAAATTTTTTATTTCTGAATTTGGGAATATACGAGTGTTCGTATATGTACCCACTCCCCCCCCTTTTTAGAGAGGGGGGATAGATGAACTCGTCTTTGGACGAGCTGCCTATGTACCTCTTTCGAGGATCAAGCCATCTCGTAGTTCTATCAGTTTGAGCGAATCTGTTTACTCGGCCATTGTGTTTGTGTCGACTGCGTTAATTGATGAGTTGACGTCTTCTATTGGACTTGTCTTCTTTGATTGGATGGATGCGTCGGGTGGTAGAGCTGGTTGTTCGCTGGCCGTTGCTGGAATCAACGGTTCTGGGTTATCCTTGCCCGAAGTACTTTTGGCTGACGCTTGAGCAAGCCTCGGGCGCTTGGCCTTTGTCATCGCTGTGTTCGTGATTTGTCTTATCTTGTGCTCGGCCAGGAAGCAACGTCTCGACTGCTTCTGGCAGCCCCAAATTACTGCCATCTCGTTGTGAGTTGGGAACATAATGCCTAAGTGGTAAATCGATCGGACTGCCTTCATGGCGTTTAGCCAAGGCGTGCCCATGATGACGTTGTAGATGGCTGGTTTGTCGACGACTACGAAATCGATGATCTTGGTGATTTCCTTTGCCGCAACGGGTAATTTGATGGATCTGAGGGCCATTGATGTCGTGCCAGAGAAACCGGTTAGTGACTTAGGCGACGGTACAACTTCGCCTAACTCGATGTTCATCCATTTCCGATTCTCGCAAAAGATGACCTTGACGGTGCTTCCGGTGTCGATGACAACCCTAGCGACCTCGAGATCTCTAATTAAGAGATTGATTACGAGTGGATCGCAGTGTGGCTGATCGATTCCTCCAGCTTCTTCTTTGTCGAAAGTGATTTCTCCTTTCGGAGTGTCATTGATCGTGGGCCATATTGTCGAATTTTCGCTTGTCTCGGCTTTGCGCTGATAAGATTTGATGGCTGAGACTATGTCTCTGCAGAATTGTGATCCGCCGATGATCATGTTTACCTTGCGACGGTTGCTATCGATGCCATCCTGCCTTCTTCCTCGCTTTTCTCCCGATTGGTCCCCTTGGGAAGGTTTCTCCGTTTGAGGAGCCTTGTCATTTTTCGGGAGACGATCTGAGTCGCGGTTGAGATCTTTCACTCTGGAGACTTCTGAGAGTTCTTTGGAGAGCAGCTTCGCGGCCAATCTCCAACCAAGAACTTTTCAGTTAATGGTCGAGTGTCCGCGCATTTGGTGAAGGTCGCAAAAGGCGTTTTCGTCGTAATTCAGATTTCGGGTCCATGTGTTACCTGTTGTCCGTCCTTGCTCCGATCCGGAGTAAATAGCGTAGATATGCGCTCCTTGCGTTTCTTCATCTCCGCGCTGGACGTTTCTGTCATTGCGAGGGTTTTTCTTTTTTAATTTCTGATCCGACCCCGGATCCTTCAACGCATTCTTTGTTGGCTTCCACTTCTGGGGCAAGACTCTCGTCTCTTCTTCGATGATAATGTAATTCGTGGCTTTGTGAAGCTCGTCTTGGATGGTACGCGGCTTCTCCAAAGTTATCCACTTCCTGAACTTCGACTTGAACCAGAGCGTTTTCTGAAGTGCGTCTTTCGCGACTTTTTCGCTTATCCCGATGACTCTAGCCATGACGGTTTCGCGACTTTTTCGCGACTTTTTCTGAAACGTTTTATGAAGTCGCGGAGAGTTTTGTCCTCTCCCTGGGACAATCTCCAGAGATCCACGTCGGAAGTTTCTCGATTTATGAACATCGAGTATTGTTTGAGGAATTCCGAGGCGAGCTGGCGAAAGCTTCTGATGGAGTTTCGCCTGAGGCGAGAGAACTATTCTAGCGCTGCTCTGCGGAGGTTTTCTACGAAGAGGAGGCATTCACCAGCATCCCTCTCGTTTTCTCTGAACCTGGCTCTACCCATCGCGACCTGAAAAGCATGTAGGTGTGCCTTAGGATCAGTAGTTCCGTAGTATGGCATCACTTTGACCTTCCCAGGATCCGAAACCCTAGATTCGGTATACAAGTAGTAAAGGGTGTTTTACGAGCTTCTTCAAGAAGTAGATTGATCTCTGGTGCGGTGCTAGTATCGTGGTGTATTTGGGACTTCATTGTCCCAACTTCGGCCACCGTTTTCATGAGACCATTGCGGATATCACGGATTTCATAACTCTTAGCAGATTTCCTACTTTGTCGGCATTTGCTGCGAGAGCTCCGAGTTTGCTCTTCGGCCAGTTCTTCATGTTCTTTCTAGAAGATAGCTTCTTCTTCTTCGTTCATAGGTTGTCGAACTGGGATTCATCCCGAGCTGCGCAACTCCTTGTGCGGCGCGGATGTATGTCTGCGTCCTCGTCTGTAGGTTCTGACTGACTGTTGGATACCACGTCGACGCATTTGACTTCTCCTCCTTCTTTATCTTCCTCGATAGGAGGAAGGTCTCCCGTTTTTTTCTGTGTTGCCGCGAGGGTCACTTCGTCAGGGTTTTGTCCAAACGGTTTGCCTTACGCTTTGTCGGACCGGTCCAAAGGTGTTACGAAGTCGAGTCTTCTTCCGCGGATTCGGGTTATTCCCTGCGGAAAGATGGCCATGTTCCTCTATGTGAGGGTTTTAACCTGTTTAGCAAGGGAATTCATGACCTTATCCTATTCTGCCGACTTTTTCTCAAAAGTTGAGAACATCTTCTTCACCTCCTCGATCCTGCGGTGTTTGCGTTGGCGTTGACCACGGTAACGTTCGTCGCTGGAGTGTTTTCAGCGTTTTCGTCGACAACGTTATCGTCATGAGGCTGTTGGTTGTTGAGATCTGACATGGTTTGACTGAGCGTTGATGGCTGAAGTTAGATTGATCCGTACTCCCCCTCCTTCTAGCGCCAAACTGTGGGAACCGAAATTCATATTGTCGATTTCTGTTGAATTAGGAACGCATGGTAAACCCCAATTTCCCAGAGGTCGTAAATATCTGCTAAACCACAAATAGATGTCTTATTCTGAATTTTTGTATGAGCGTTTACAACAGGATATGAGCCTGCTATGAGAGCTGTCGGTGAGATCCCTAGTTCTAATAACCTATGACTGAAAACCCTAGTTGAGTTGCAGCTTGAATAATAAAAACAGAAAGTTGCCTAAATTTTTTAAGTGCTAAGCTATGTTTGCTTTGAGTGAAGATTTTCGTGTGTCCTCTGCATTATCACCCTTGAAGTCTTTATATACTCCTCCAGAGGCGGTTTGTTCTTTCCCCTTTTGCCCTAGGTCTAATTTATCGCTTCGCAGAAATATTCCTTTTTTCTCGATCTTCATGATTATCTTCAGAAACTTAGCATTTATCCTTTCTTTCTTGAAATTTATCTTCTGAACTTAACATTTATCCCTTCCTGCAAAATAAAGGATAAACCGTCACAAAGTTTGGGCTTGATTTTGGATAAAATCGCGAGTGGGCTTATAGCCAAGCTTTAGACCTCATCGGGTTGTTTTCTAACTTACGTGTTTCTATGATTTTATCGAAAGAGCATTGCTAAGGCGACATCGTCTGAGAGGTAGGATCTTTCATATGGGTGTATGCCTCTAGGTGTTTAGTTAACTGTTACCGTCTGATGCGACCTTGGACTGATATATGAAGTTTTGGGCATTGAGAGCAATGAAATATTTAATGGATATATTATATATATGGTCCAACCCATTTTGGAGGTGTTACAAGTCCAAAAATGGTCCAAAATACTTGCTTTATTTTCTGGTCAAAAAGAGTGAAGAATTTTGAAGATCAAGAGTCAAAATGTGAAAGCTTTCCAACTTCTAGTTAAGTCTTCTTTGTTTATTAGTTTTCTAGTTTCAAGGATTGACTAATCCTTTTGTATTCCAACCTTTCATGTACTACTTGACTATTATATAAAGGTCATTTGATCAATGAAATAAAATAAGTTGTGAGCTATATTTTTGGAATCTTGAGAGTGTTTCTCAGTTTTGTTCCTTCGGGAAACTTTTTGATTCATCCTGGTGCGTCATATCCAGGGAATCATCCTCTTTGTCGTCTAGGTGCGTCATATCCTAGGACATTGATTTGGGAATAACAACAGCCTTCCGCATCTGTTGTGCGACCCTTCGATCCATCCATTTCTCTTTTTTGCTAGACTTTTGCATCATATCAAGCAGCAACTGGAGTTGGGAATATCAACAACCTTCCGCAACTGTTGTGCGACCCTTCAATCCATCATTTCTCATTCGATCCGTATGAAATCATATCCCTTACCAATTTCAGAATGTATCCATTGGGAGGTTTTCACCATTTGGTATCAGAGCCACTCTGAATGCGGTATTCAATTCTATTATCCATCATTCTCATCTATCCATTTTCTACAGAAGAAAAAAAGAAAAAAAAGAGTTTTGTTATTTCTTTTCTACAAATCTGCTGGATCATTTGGGAAGTATGTTTTCAAAAATTTTTCTTTCTTCGGAAAGCAAGATTTGAGGACAAATCTTTTTGAAAAAGAGGAGTATGATGCGACCTTGGACTGATATATGAAGTTTTGGGCATGGAGAGCAATGAAATATTTAATGGATATATTATATATATGGTCCAACCCATTTTGGAGGTGTTACAAGTCCAAAAATGGTCCAAAATACTTGCTTTATTTTCTGGTCAAAAAGAGAGACGAATTTTGAATATCAAGAGTCAAAATGTGAAAACTTTCCAACTTCTAGTCAAGTCTTTTTTGTTTATTAGTTTTCTAGTTTCAAGGATTGACTAGCCCTTTTGTATTCCAACATTTCATGTACTTCTTGCCTATTATATAAAGGTCATTTGATCAATGAAATAAAATAAGTTGTGAGTTATAATTTTGGAATCTTAAGAGTGTTTCTCAGTTTTGTTCCTTCGGGAACTTTTCGATTCGTCCTGGTGCGTCATATCTAGGGAATCATCCTCTTTGTCGTCTAGGTGCGTCATATCCTAGGACATTGAGTTGGGAAGATCAGCAGCCTTCTGCATCTGTTGTGCGACCCTTCGATCCAACCATTTCTCATTCAATCCGTCTGAGATCATATCCCTTACCAATTTCAGAATGTATCCATTGGGAGGTTTTTCATCATTTGGTATCAGAGCCACTCAATCGGTATCATCTATCCATTCTTCTCATCTTACATTTTGATTTCTTCAAAAACTTCTTCTTCTTTCTATCTTGAATCGGGCCCCTCATTACCATCCACTATAAAAAAAAGTCAAAAGAAAAGAGAGAAAAAAAAGAGTCAAAAAAAATATTTGAAAAGTTTGATTTGTGGTTTGGTGGTGGAAGAGAAAGCCTTCTGGCCGAGGAGAAATCCGGCCTTTGAGGAGGTTAAAGCCGATTCGAAAACCCAAATTTCATATCTTCCTATCTCATCTCATTGTTTGTTTGCTTGGAAAACCAATTGGAAAACTTGGTTTGTGTTTCTTAGAACTTTGAGAAGAAACTCTTGAGTGACCATCCAAATTCCAAGTGAAACACTTGAGTGGGGGAGATTAAACACTTGAGAGTGTGAGGATGATTTTTATCTGTTAACATTTTTTTTGAGAATTTTCAGGTTAAGATATTTGGACTTCAAAGGAGTAGTAGCAACGACAAATCTCAACAACAAGCTATCTCTAAATCTTCATCCCAAAATTTGTTGAATATTTTTGATGAGTTTGTTCCTGTGCAGGAAAGGCCAACCCAAGGAAGAACACATAAGATGCCAAACAGGAGGTGCAAAGAGCAGTTCAAACCATCTAGAAATGAAGCTGATCAAATGAGGCTTTTTCGTAGGTTTGATGTCCAAGAGATCTGTAAAAACTTTGAGAAAGAGTTGATGAAAATCCTTACGGATGTCAACAAGATTCAATAGAAGAGCACAACCACACGTGCACCAGTAGCCAAACCAACAATATTCACCAGTGAAGAACCCAAAGGTAAATCTGAAAACAACCTTGAAGAGCTAAAATATTTTTCAGATTCTTTACCTATTTTTGATGAATATGATGAAGTGCTTTTGGAAAGTTTGATCATTTGTGAGGATATGTGATCTTCCTTATCCAAAATCTGATCTTATGTTTGATGATGAAGAGACTAAGGGACTAACCTGTTTTGAACCGGAGTATCCGAGTAGTCTTGTTCTAGTTTCACAGGATTTTGAGGAAGAGTCATTCGACTACCCACATCCAGGACCGCTTCTTGGCACTAGGATACATTTGAACAATGAAGGTCCCATATTTGAGGAAGACGAACTTGGTCTAATCTTTGATGAGGAAGCACCAATCATAACATCCATCAATATGGAGAATCATCTTTGCTTTGATCCAGGCACAACTCTTGCGCCTTTGTCCACAAACATTCAAGAAAACTGTGAGAAACTTGATTTGATTAATTCTCTTCCTGAAATGTTTGTTAATATCAGTTCTCAAGATGTGAAACGTTTTGGTTTTGACAAAGTAAAAGAATTTTGTGTTTCGAACTTAGTTTTTGAAAATATGATTAACTCTTTTAAGATGTTTGAACCTGATAAACTTTCTGATCAAAGACGTTTTCAATTTGGCAATGAAATTAATTCTAATCTTGTTTTGAGTTTTGATCAGTTTTTGAAACATAGCAAAGGTTTTGATCATCTTGAAAAGTCATTAAAGCTTTATTTGCAACAACCGATTTTCTGTGCTAGAAAATCGTTTGATTCATTTGTCTTCAAAGAAACTGACTTTAATCTGAGTTCTTATAGACATGCACTGATCACTGGTAATTTGTTTGCATCCACCTGTGCCTTGGACGAATTTATGGTTAAGACTTTCTGGCACAGAAATCACCTAGAGTTAAATCCGATTTTTGTGAAACTGTTTTGAAGCCTGATAATTTGTGTGTTGAAACTAATAGACCTTGGCTTTTGTTGAGATCATTGCTTGAGAATTGTAATGTTTTGAGATTTGATAATATTTTGGTTTACAACACATTCTTTGAAAAACATATTGAGCTTTTGTTGAGTATTTCTCAATATGAACTTACTATTTTGTGTTCTGGTTTTGAGAAGGATAGACACGTTTTGAAGATGCTCAATATTATTTCATGCCTTGATACCATTCTGGTCTGCAATATTTACTTTGATGTGCATTTTGAAAGGTTGAAATGTGTGCTACATGTTCTTTGGAAAGAGACTTTGATATCTGATTTGAACAAGCACATGTCTTGCACATATGATCCTGGTATTTTAATATTTGTTTTGAGTGTCCAAGATAAACAAGTTCAGCCTCAGAAAAGTGAAAGCATTAACCGTGCTCATCAGCCTGAGATTTGGAGATGCATGTACTTGAGGGATGGAGCAGATCATGGTTGTAGGTGTGATGATCACAGAAGTTCCCAACGGTCTAGAAAGCTTGATAATCGGTTCAAGTTGTTCTCAACACTTCAGGCCCTAAAAAGAGCTACAGCAAGAGCACACACACGTCCCCATTCTCAAGAACTGAAGCAGTGAGCCAAAAGCCAATTAATTATAAGGAGAAACCGGCTAGAGCAAAGACAGAACATCTTTCATCACTTAGCCAAGAAACCAAAGGTAATTCTAAAACTTTTAGTTTTATTTTTGCTGATGAATCAGTGAAGGGTCATGACAGGAATCAAAATCACCAAGGATGTGCCCATGGAGATTAAGAACGTCATTTTAGCTCCATTGCCTCCATTGGAAGCACTACAAGATGAGAAATACTTGAGCAAGAAGAAAGATCCGGCTGATATCCAAACCGTGGAGCAACAAACCTTTCTTAAAATTGCCTTGATAGCTAAGTGTTCTCTTCTTTCTTCTCATACTGATGTTGTGCTTGAAAATAAACAGACTTGTAATGTATTTAACCATCTTGAACAGCTACAGCCGAGTAGTCTTGTTTCTTTCTCACGGGGATTTAAAGAAACCCAAAAAAGAGGAACCAAAGAGTTCACCACCAAAGAAGCTATTGGAGTCGGTGGCAAGACTTGAACCTATGGCATTTTCTCAGCCAATTCCTTGTGGAAGCCGAAAGCACTTTGTTTCAAAAGTACATGATAAGCGTGGTCAAATACCAAGAGGAGAAAGCACAAGATATCGAAAAAGGTCTTATGTTTTAGGAACTTGGGACTGGAAGTACTTGAGGAAAACAAGTTCAAAACTCCAAGGAAGTTTCTGTCCAAAATATTCCTTCATTGAATTTTACATGATTTTAAAATTTGTTTTGTCTGAGTCATTTTCTTTTGATTCAGGTAAAATGGATATGAGGTCAAATAATTTTCAAGAGGGAGGGAATGATGCCCCCTTGGATAGAACACCCGGCAAAACAGACATGCATGGCTTGATCATGGGAAGCAGTAAAGATATATGCTTATTGTTTGACTCATATCTTTCAAACCACGAGGCTTATATGCATGAAATCACTTGGAGAATATTCTCAACTCAATTATGGAGCTCCTTGAAGAAGAATCAGATCAAAAGGAGTTCAGATGTGGAAGTTATGTCATTTACAAACCAGGTGATCTTCAGTTCTCGCGAATTCAGACATGTGCGCATTCAGGTGAGCTGGAGCGACACTTCCTTGGAGCTGGATGAGCTAATTGACACTATCGTAGATGATCTGAATACTCAAGTGAGCTGGATTTACACTTTCCTAGACTAGCTGAGCTGGATTGACACTCATTTGGACGAGCTGAGCGAGCTAGTTCGATCTTCCGAGCTGGTACGACCACCCGAGAAACAAAAAATGGCTAACCTTATTTCTGATGTACCAACGACCAATTCAATCATGAAAAATTATATTATTCATCATTCAAATGTCCAAGAAAGCATTGGGCTTGATGGTTTTCGAAAACATTCAAAAACGGACTTGTTTGGACCAAATGGAGAAAACGATAAAATATTGGCTAAAGGAAAACATGGATTTCGACCAGGCCTCAAAGGGACATGTATTGGCCCATATCAGGAGCATATTCTTCACTTTTCAAATTCCTGGTCGTGGCTATATCAAGAGGTAGTCCAAGTTTCAGTCAAAATAATAATTGAGTCAAGTCTTTGTTTGCATTTTTCTATATGTGTTTTTCCACAAAATGTCTTTTCATTTTCCTTTGCTACTATAAATATGTAATCTTTCTACATAAGTAAATCAATCAATTTTCTTCTTATTTTGAGTTTATTCTCTTTGTTCTTTGTTTAGAGCATTTATGTTTCTTGGTGAGGTTATCTCTAAGTAAACAAATCTTCGTTTTGCTGGACTTGTGCGTCACATCAAGCAGTAAACGAACCCTCTGGTAGTATCATCGGGCCATCCCCAACCCTTTGTGTCACCATTCAACCCATCAGTTCTCCCTTTTTGTCGAGTTCATATCCTTCAAATCGTTTGAGTGATCATGTCCAATCCTAGGACGTATCACCATCTCATACGATCAACCCAATCCTTTCTCGAGAAAATGAGTTTTTCGGTAATGTCCCAATGTCAATACTGATCGAGACGGAACAAAGATAAGTTCGATCAAGTATCGAAAGAGGGAGTTAACGAGGACAAGGTGAAAATAGATTGATTGATCTGACTTGTCGAACGATCGAGTCGGATTGCTCGTGCCACCTAACTCGCCCGTTCGGCGAGTTGGGCTTGTCCAACTCGCCGTACGGGCTAGTTGGTTGGTCATTTCCATCCAACTCGCCCGTACGGGCGAGTTGGTCGTTCCATGTGGCTTGATTTTCCTGTTCGACAGGCTAGACGTCTTGCTTGGCCATATTCTCCGTCCTGGGAGTTAGATGATCGAGCTTTCCAGTCGTTTTGTCGTATTGCCGTTCGGGGATACGTTTACCCGCGGTCTTTCGACAAGTTCTTCTTGATGACTTTTTGTGCCAACCGCTCCTTTGTGGTTAGTCGATATTTGACCTCGATTTTTGCGGTTCCCCTTTTTCCGAGATATTATATCTTTCTTACACAAAGAAAACATTTTCCCAGTAGGTTTCCGACGTTGATTCCGCCGTAACCGATTTTGACCCCAACAATTGTCATTATTAATTAAATTTCTTAATTATTTTGAAAATGTGAAAAACTATTACACCCTAAGCATTCTTTCTTATATACAACAATGTCATTATCATCAATTTTTCAAACCACCATGAACCACCATTTTTGAGCTATTAAAAGCTCAAGAATTCAATTTCTAACCACTTATTCCTAAACAACAAAAATTTTCTTTTTATCTCACTTCCTCTTCAGTTTCATCTAAAAACCTTCTATAACCTTCATTTTTATAAGAACGGTTTTCATATTTTCGAGTTTATTCAGTTGGGAGTCGTCAAATGTTCTTCTTTTTACTCATATTTGGAGCTTGTACGGTGGTAAAGGGTGGAAATGAGCTTTACACCAGAAAAGGTAAGTATTTACATGGTTTTCATCATTAACAGATTTGTATCGTGATAGTAGATTGTTTTGTATGTCTACACATATGTGTAGACTTATGATGAGGTGTCTACACATATGTGTAGACTTATGATGAGGTCCACTGTTCAACGCACATGTTTACTTTGCAATTGACCCAAATATTTTTTTAAAGAAGACCTCCCTAGAATTTTACGTCTTAACCTTTGAAAACAAAAACAAAAAAAAACTAGGTAGACTTACTAAGAAGTCTACGTAAAAGAGGTTAGTTTTGCATTTGATTGAACTTTTAACATTTCAAAGTAGACTTCATCTACAGTCTACAAGATTAGACTGATGGGTAAGTCTATAAAATGTCACTTTTATATTTGACCCAAACTTTGACTTTGTTGAATATGTTAGTTTTGTATTTGACTAAAATGTTAAAAATTGACCAAAAAAACATAAAATGTAGACTTCATATTTAGTCTACTAATCTCAGAAAAATGTAGAATGCATATGAAGTCTACTGTTTTATTTTGGTCAAATGCAAACAAACCCGTTAAATTTAAAAATAGACTTCATATGAAGTCTACACTTGTGTAGACGTTCATCTCAATCTATTTGTATAAAGTCAAACTTAGTCAATTGCAAAAACTAACATGTTCCAAAAAAATGTAGACTTATATTAAGCCTACTTTTGAAAGTCAAATCCTAAGTGAATTCTGGTCAATTACAAAAGTTAATATTTTCAAAATGTAAACGGAGAAAAAAGTCTACACACGTTTAAAATCACATTTTTTTTTAAAATACAAATAATAACCTGTGGATTTCCATTGCAAAAACTAAACCAAATAGTGGACCTACATGACAATCTACATAGTAAACTGAAAAGAAAATCTATTATTTTGTAAATTGAATATGAAGTTTGTAAGATTTGTATTGAGAAATCTTAAGTTTATTGATGTTTGTAGCGCTCTATTTATACAACATACGAGCATAGGATAGACTCAAGTCGACCTTATCTAATGCTAATGATTATCTACAAGATAAATACACATAGTTAGTGTAAACAAGAATATATTGTAGAAAGATATGTCATTATCCTAATATCACCTCTCAAGACGGAGCACAGTTAGTGAGTCCGATCTTGCTGAAGAATAGTTGAAATTGATTCCTTGGTAGCGGTTTAGTTAAACCATCGGCTAGACGAAAAATGGGAAACACGCAGAGTGCCATTCTGAACTTGCTCTCTTATGAAATTGTAGTCAAGAGCCAGATGCCTCATTCTCGAATGAAAAAACATGGTTTGCACTTAGATAGGTGGCGACAACATTGTTGCAGTATATTGTTGGTGTGGATGTGATCGGAACGTGGAGCTCTCGTAGAAGAGAGTAGAGCCAGTGAACCTCCGCAGCTACAGCAGAGACAGCACTGTACTCAGCCTCAATTGAAGAACGTGCCATCCTGTTCGTTTCTTGGCAGACCACACGATAGGATGTTGTCCAAAGAAGACAATGTACGCACCAGTAGACGTGTTGTCATCCTTGTTGCCGAGTAGGCATGGAGAGAGAGAGAGAGAGAAGTGACGAGAGAGGAAGATCCCAGAGGTGTATGTGCCAGCCAGGTAACAAAGCACTCTCTTAGCCGCAAACCAATGTATATCGGACGGCTTATGCATAAACTGTGATAGCTTGTTAACTGCAAGAGCGATGTCAGGACGTGTGAGAAGTAAATACTGATGGCTTCTTACCACGTCTTTGTACTCCGAAGGATTGTCTAGTGGTGAAGTAGAAGCGCTCATGGGATTCGGTACTGGCTTTGCGTGTGTCATGTTGGTACGGTGAAGAAGATCTCCAATATAATTTCGTTGTGAAAGATGAATACCCTGAGTTGTGTGCAGTACCTCAATGCCTAAGAAATATCCCAAGTCATCAAGATCTTTGAGTGAGAATCTTCGAGACAGAGTGTTGATGATGTCACGAATCCTTGAGAGAGAATTTCTAGTAACCACAATGTCATTGACATATATAAGAATGAAGATGAAAATCCCACAATCATGTAAGAAGAACAGGGTCGCATCAGCCACAAAAATTTTGAACCCGAGACTGATGAGGTATGTCTTAACGCTGTGTACCAAGCCTGAGGTACTTGTTTTAAGCCATGGAGGGCTCTGTTGAGTTTGCAAACGAGAGTTGGTTTATCTTTTTCAATGAACTCTGCTGGCTGAACCATGTAGACATCTTCACTGAGATTACCTTGAAGGAATGCATTATTGATGTCGAATTGCTTTAAAGTCCAGTCGTATTTTGCTGCTAGGCCAAGGAGAAGGCGAATTGTTGGTGATTTGATGACTGGACTGAAGGTCTCATGATAGTCAATCCCTGGATGTTGATGTTATCCCTTTTCTACTAGGCGTGATTTGAGTGATTTAACTAGATCCCATGTGTTGTTTGCAACCTATGAACTAAACTCTGCAGTTGCAGATTTTCTCCAACGGTCATCAGCCAAGGCTTGAGTGATAGTATTTGTTTCTATGTATGGAGCAAGTGTTGTGCTGAGGCCGTACTTCGGATTTGGCTTCACGATGTTGTTGTAAGATCGTGTTGTCATGGGATGTTGAGTTTGTTGTGATAATGCAGCAGGAGGAGCAGGATTTGATGTCGCATGCTCGCTGGGTTATGTGGTTGCAGTTGTTGCCGCAAGTGCAGTTGTTGATGCTGGTTCAGTCGTTGGTGAAGGATCCTCCAGACGCACCTGTTTCTGACCATTGAGATGAGTAGCTTCTACCGTAGGGACCCACACAGCCTCTTGTGATGCTGTAGAAGAAGAGACATTGGCACTTAAAGAAACAAAGGGAAATTGGTTTTCAACAAAGATCACATGTTGTGAGACAAAGACTCGAGATGTAGAAGGATCCAAACAAAAGAAAGCACTTTGAGTGAGAGAGTAACCAAGAAAAACAAAAGGGGTGGAACGAGGTTCCAGCTTATTGTTTGTGTACGGTCGCAGCCACATGTAGCATAGACATCCAAGGATCTTCAGTTTTGAGTAGTTGGGAGTTGTTCCAAAGAGTCAAATGTATGGACTATCCATTGATAGTACCTTTGTTGGTATCCGATTGGTTAGGTATACGGCTGCCGCAAACGCGTATGTCCAATATTCGGTGGGAATGGAAGCATGAGTGAGGAGATGTCGTCTTTCTGACATACTATTGTGCTCTGGTGTATGTGGTGGTGTTGTTAATTGAGAGATGTCGTGCTGCGCAAGAAATGGTCTGAGTGCTATGTATTCATCGCCATTGTCACTATAGAGCATTGTTAGTTCCTTGAACTTGATGAATGTGGCTGCGACCTGTGATTTTAGTTTGAGGGGAAAGAATCACATATATCTGGTGTAGTTATCAACCAAGAGTAAGTAATATTTGTAACCATCAAAAGAGTGAAAAAGAGATGACCAAACATCTGAGAACACTATTTGTAGTGGACGAGGGGATGTAATAGAGGTATCATGGAATGGCAATTTATGACTCTTATTATTGGAACATGCATTCTAGTGAAAGGAATTTGAGAAACAACAAGAAAAGCCAGGAGAAAAACAAGAGAAGATATGATGTAAAATAGGAAACGCCGGGTGTCCTATTTTGTGATGCCAGTCTAGGGACGATGAAGAAACAGCAGAGAAAGCAAGAGGAGTACGTGAGTCATTGGTAGGCCATTCGTATAGGTTGCCATTAACTGGCGCTGTCAGAACCATTGTCCCCGTTTGGAGGTCCTTCACCTGAAACATAATTGGAAAGAATTCCATAGAGTCATTGTTAGTTTTACAGAAACAATTAACAAAGATCAAGTTCTTTTGCATGGATGGAGCATAAAGAACATTATTAAGATCAAAGTGCTTAGATGGAGTTTTGAGAGAGAGAGAGAGGGAACCAGTGTGTGTGATGGAAAGATTGGCTCCATTCCGAATCATTGTACCATCTAGTCCTGTGTATGGCATATGTGTAGCCATATTGTTGGGTCAGTTGTGACATGATGAGAGGCTGCGATGTCATGAGCCAGGCGTCCGGGTGTTGATTTGTCATGTAGGTTGCATTAGCATGTACACACCACTGAGGTTGAGGAGCGTTTTGCTGCATTGAGTTGGTTGCTATGACTCGAAATGATGGGCACCATTGAGCACTATGTCCTTGAGTTCCACAGGCTTTACACCTTCCAAGACAAGGACGAGAGGGGCGAGGTAAATTGTTGCCTTGTCGTGGGACAAAGGGTGGACGCCAGTTGTTGTTGTGATTGTTGGTGTTGTAGTTGTTAGGATTGTTGGTACTGACGTTGCTTCTTGTGGTGATGTTAGCTGTAACTGGAAAGAATGGTGTTGCAGGTTGGTCGTAGATAATCATGGCTTCGCGGTTGAGTAGTTTCTCTGTGAATTATGAGAAGGAGATCAAGTGATCTCTTCCGTTGATTGCATCAACTTTGTATTCCTCAGGAAGACCCGCGAGAATCTGCTCTATCAGATCTTCTGGATCAATTGGTTTCCGCAAGAGTGCTAGTTCATCTTCTTTTGTCTGCTCCACATAAAGGTAATTGTTGTTTATCAACTGTGCAATGTTAGACATGTTGACAACAAGTAACGAGTTTGCAGGATTTGCAGGAACATAGACTGCAGTGCGTGAGGCAGTTGCAGTTGTGAAAGAGCTGTTTTGATCAGACATTCTTCGAGTTGTTGTGTTTGCTTTAATAAATGAGTTTATGCGATTTGGATCGAGAAGAGCTCTGATACCATGTAAGACTTATATTGAGAAAGCTTAAGTTTATTGATGTTTGTAGCTCTCTATTTATACAACATACGAGCATAGGATAGAGTCAAGTCGACCTTATCTAATGCTAATGATTATCTACAAGATAAATACACATAGTTATCGTAAACATGAATATCTTGTAGAATGATATGTCATTATCCTAATAAAGTCTATGTACGGAAATCTATAAAAACTGAATGTGTATTATTCATTAAGTTTTTTTTTAAGATTTTTTAGTTTGACAATGTGTGTTAGTCGTTTTGAAAAGATAATCTGATATAGTTATAAAACTATCAAAATTTTGGTTTGACTATATTGTGAGCTAACAAGTGTAGATGTCTTTGTAGGTCTACTTCTATAATTTTAAAAGTGAAGAGAAAATAATTGTTGTGGTTGTAGAATGTTAAGAAGTTTATGGAAGAGTGATAGGTAAGATCATTTCCAAGTACCATGAGAGAAAAAATCAGAAATGTTTGAATGGAACTCTTATGTTGATTGTTAGCAATCAAGTGAGATACACAAGTCTGAAACTTATATTGAAATTGTAAGTCTTGAGTCAGTATTATGTCTTAAACATATGTTTTAATGCTTTGAAGTTGTGTTACATGATGTCATGATCTTTTGTTAATCTGTGAGTCTTCACTTTTATGTATTCCTTTGGAGTTGTACTAAACAAGTCTACTTTCGGTCGAGCTGACTTCAGTACAGAGAACTAATATCCAAACAAATTACATAATACAATAGTGACACAAAAGCACAATACAATATAGTCTAGTACAAAGGCATATGATACATACATATCCTCCAATTCTAACAAAAAAAAGTGGTTGCACAATCAAGGCAGCTACACACATATCCTTCAATTTCTAGCCAAAAAGTGGTTGCACAATCAAGGCAGATGTAGCGGCTCCAAAAGTGCAATCACCGATAGAACAACGACTTGCCCGATGAATATGGTCAAGACTTCAAATACTAGAACTACACATACGGATGCTGCACAATTAAACAAAGGATAATTGATTTTTAGTACAACATACTGCTCAATCTTCTCTTTTATTTTTAGAAGATGACACCATGTGGTGTCCATATCATGACCATCAAGTCTCAGTTCCCTATTTGCACACATCACGTTCTGTGAGGCATATTAGCACTGAGAGGGAAAGACCCGACCGCATTTTCTACCAAAAAGTCAATATGAAACATTAAGCATCCATATCATCTACAAGAATTCAAAAAAAAAGAAATAGATATCAGAAATCAGAGAACAGAAGACAAGTCTTCTACATAAATGAACAAGATTCTTCTGTTTCTTATGAGATCTATGACATGCCAAGATAAAAACGAGAGGCACCTTTTTATAACTTGCAATGTGGCAAAAAGAGTAGTTAGGGTAGGGTATAAATAATGTGGCAAAACGAGAGGCACCTTTGTTTTTTGTATTTTATGTTAGTTATATTATTTAATAATAATCAATTTTTAAAAATTAATTAAATTTATTAAATTACAATTGGTTTAATTTTATTGATAGTCACAAAAAAATAATGAATTTATGATAGAAACTTAATATGGCTTCTTAATATATAACCAAATGAAAATATTATCTTAAAAACCTAAGGACTATTTAACATATTTATTAGTTTACTCACTTTAGCCGTTATTGACATTTATTGAAAATATTATCTTAAAAAACGTAAAGAGTATTTAACATTTATTTGGTAAACTTAGTCATTATGAACAAAAGTATGTAATTTATTTTTAAACATCTTTTATATTCACTTTAGAATTTACATCGAATATTATCTTGAGTCAATAGAAACCATAAAAAGTTGTATATTAGCAAAATACCCATAATAGTATAAATTAGGAAAATAATATAGCTACAAGATACACAAAATTACAGTTGCACTCTCAACAATTTCATAGATTTATTTTATTTTAAATATGCAACAAAGAAAAATTAATTCTTTCAAAACAGTTATCTTCTTCTCTTTCTCCATTGTCGTCATTTTCTTCTTTGTCTTAGTCCTCTTCACTAGATTTTTCTTCATTCTCTTAATGAATACACTTAAAGTAAAAATATATGTTTCTCCATCATAATCTTGTTTCAATAGACACAATCGAGAAAGTAAATCTCTAAATATATCAAATCACAGAGTCAGAGTTATCAATCAAATTATTGGAATAGGAAAACGATGGGTAGGGGGACAATTAAACACAAAGCTAAGAAAGGAATCCTTTTCGTTAGTTAAAAATAGTTAGTTAGATTTGCAAATATAATAGCAGCCTGACAACAAATTTATTATCCCAACTATAATATATATTAGTATAGTTTTGACATTTTACTTATATATAATTATTGGTGACTATGGTTGTATTTATATACATGGGGAAGAATATTTAATGGTAACTTTGGTTATATTTACAAAAATTCAGTTCTCTTAGTTTTGTCTTATGTGATCTACGTTCTTTCGCAAAGCTTTTTAGTTTGTTCCAAATTTGAGAAATATGGAGACCTTATAAGATATCTATTGCTCATATTTGTTTTAATTTTCTTTTGATCTCACGAGATGGATGGACTGGTACGTCTATGGATTAGTATGTATTATCTAAGTAATACTATTGGACAGTTAATAAAAAAATATCGATATAAATATAAATTTAGAAGGAAAAATATTATCATTCTTTTCCAAAATAAACTTACATATTGGCAGTTATGTTCATTGCATTTCCATTTCTTATTTTTTCTAGGGATTGGAATCCAGAACTATCCAAACAACGTTGGTCCACTAATGCCAATTGACCCATGTTTATCACCTATGTTTTTGGATCTTGGACGACAGTTATTACAAAATTTAGCTCAGGTTCAGTTTGTTTTTGGAGGCTAAACTTTTGGGAAGATGGTTAACTAATATTTTAGCGTGGTTTGGGAATGTTTTTTATTGTTAAACTTTTTTGTAACCGTGTATGTAAAAAGACAAGTTAACTAATTCTTGATTAATGTAACATTTGAGTTCTCAATTTTGGCACAAATTTTTATTTCTTTGACGAGTTGTACTCAACTGGCTTATGTTTTGGCAAGTATTCAGGTATCCGAATAATTTAACAATTAACTATATAATTCAGTTACAATTATATATTTTCAGTAAACCAACTAACATCACGGTTACATGTATAATGACAACTCGGTTATGGGTTTTAGTTATCCAACTAACATGACGGTTAACTGTATAATAACAACAAGATCCATCAGTAAAACTACAAACTTGTCCAACATAGTTGAAAACAAAGGGAAGGTCCAAGAATCACAAGCCAAAAAATGAAAACATATCAAAAATAGCATTGAATTCATGAAAAAGAGCGTACAAAATACAAATCCAAAAACATATGAAATGGGAACACTGATAACATAACAAAAACAACAATAAATAGATTCAAAGGATCCCCACATCTTCTTCATAGATCACCACTGTTACTCTTTAAACTTTCCCTGCAAATAAAAAAACCAAACTTCATGCTTCGTCACCACCTTCTTTAGAAATCATGTATTTCCCAAAAAATACCGGAAAAGACTCTAATATGTCCAAAAGCTTTCCGAATTGAGACATTCGTATAACTTTTGACTGCACCGTTATCAAGAGCATTCAATATTTCCATGATTTTAAATGGCTTGTGATACGGTATAAACCTACTACCAAGAGGTTCTTCAGCATCCACGAACATTCTCAGAGGAATAGGGAGGCGGGTGTTCGATTAATGTCGGAATCCATTTACATGTTGATGTAAACTGAAAATCGAAAAGGAGTTTCGGGGAAATTAAACAATAATTATTAGAAGTTTTACAATGGAATGAAGATGATATTTTAAAAGTGTAGACGAGCTTAGGGGTGGGGAGGAAAAATAACTAGATTTCATAATCTTCAGACAAAGATTTTGTAAACAGTGGGGAAGAGTTTATTGTATCAGTGATTTATTGTCTAGATATGTTTACAATGTAATGAAGATAACAAGGGTAAAAAGGTCATTAAAATTAAGAAAATTGTGGGGGAAGAGTTGAAATGTGTATATAGCTAATTATAATATAATGTGTGTGTTGAGAGTGCAAATACTTTATTATCTTTGACCATGTTATTTGCTTTGTGTGAGCATGGATTCACTCTTCGGCTTCTGTCATCTGCCTTTACACGTAAACAATAATTTAGAAATCAAAAGGCATTAAAAAGATAAAAAAAATCATCTTCATTTTATAGATATATAAATATAAATAATTATTTAAATATGTTAAAATTAAAAAAAACAAAATTTCCAATATTTGAGTAACATGTTTTGAATTCGAACGTTTATAATTTTTTTAAAAATTATTTTAAATTGTGTTTTAAAAAAAATTATTTTGAAATCCAAATATTCTTTTTGAAATTATTTTAAAATTGATGTATTTAGTTTTTTTTTTTTAAAAAAATCTTAAACCATACTTCCAAAACCACATCCCTTAAATCTAAACGATAAGTCTAAATTACTTAACTCTAGGGGTATAAGTATCTTTTTATTGTCATCAACATAAACAAACTCAAACGGACTCTATGACCCACTGCGGTAAGTCCACACCATATGGATGATGAATGATGGCTGCTTCCTTGCACTGAGTGCTAGACTGTCAGCCATTTTGTTCTGCGTTTGAGACACATGAATAATTGCCAAGTTGTGAAAACTTCTGCTCAAGATCTTGATGTCCTCCAGGTAATTTGCAAAGGCTGGTCACTCTTCTTGTTCTGACACTATCTTGATGTACTCCAGGTAATTAGCCATCGATCGATGGTCGACTCCTCTGTTCGCATACGAGAGTTAGAACAAGAAGGGGAGTAGGCTTGTCGATTAAGGTCCTTGCATATTAATAATTCCCTCTTATCCACTATAATTCACTTGCCTGAAATCCTAGATCTATTCTTTTCCATATTTTAATCAACTTATGTTATTTAGACAATTTTCTTTTCGGATAAAACCTACAATAAACCTCGTATTTATAGTTTGCCTAGCTTAACCACTAGCAATACATAAATATATTGTGTGCTCTCGCTCTCTGTGGATTCAATCCTTAAGTACAACAATTAGACCTCACTTGTCAAGAGTAGTTTGTAGGGTTAATTTGATAGATTGTTTACTTTAAAATAAACCTTAACTCACACGATGTCAAAATTGGCGCTGTTGCTGGGGATCAAGGATCGCCATTAGATGTTTTTCTAGGGTTTAGTCTAAGCTTCTTTTTACTGCAAGTTACTAACAATTTTTTTTGTTTTTCAGGTGCATTCCCATAAGTACTAGAAGCAAAAGGAACAAAAAATTACTCTTCTTATGTCCTGTTGCAATCGAACGTTCCATCCACAAAAAGATACGACAAGCATCGATCGACAATAGCTCTCAACCGCCGATTGATGCTCATTCATAACCAACATCGATAGACAGTACCCACACAAAATCGATCTATTTTAACTCGCGAGTTCAGAAGGTTGCGACTTTAGTTGTGGTTCGAGATGAGAGAGGAGACATGTATGGCCTTGAAGGTCATCAGCGTAATGCAACATGTCAGATAATTGATGATCAGGGGGCTGTAATCCCTCAACCAGAAGTAGAAGCAGGCGCTGCAGTAGCTCGACCTGAAGCTAACACCCAAGCTGCCAATAGACACTGGAAGACTAGAATCGTCCAGACCAATTCTATGCTAACAGTACGCTATTCTTCCTCCAACTTAACAGAGGAACGACTTTGAGATCAAAGCGTCCTTCTTCGCACTGGTTCTGCAGACACCCTGCCATGGATTGCGACATGAGAACCCGATGGATCACTTGGAGAGGTTTGAGGATCTAGTATCTGCTACTAAAGCCAATGGATTCCCTGAGGACTATCTATTCTTTAAGCTCTTCAAGTACTCACTTGCCGGAGATGCTTCACATTGGCTTAAGCAACTACCACGAAGATCTCTAACATCCTGTACAAACATCAAGAATGCATTCTTGCGCAATTTCTTTGATGATGCATGAGCAGAGGACTTGAGAACCAGGATTGCTACATCACACATGAACCTGGAGTATCATTCATAAGCTCTTGGTTCAGATTTAAGTCCTACCAGAGAGACTGCCCACAACATGTAGTGCAGCAACTTAGCACTTTCTTCAGAGGTATTGATCTGCAATACCATATGGCTTTAGACACAACTAGTGAAGGAAACTTCAGTACTAGGAGTCCAGAAGAAACAACAAGGCTTATTGAGAAGTTGGTATCTAGCAATAGCTCTAAGAACACTGACTATGAGAGGAAGAAATCAGCTCCATCTTTGAGCAAGGAGCAGATAAATGAAGTCAAAGTAAAGTTGGATAGTGTTCGGAAATTTCTCAAGAAGCAAGAAGTGAAAGCCCTGAAACAAGAAGAAAAGGAAGAAGATGTGGTTTTGGTTGGTGGAAATGGTTTCCAGAGACAGGGAAATCAAGGGTACAACAGAAACTCCTATGATGGCAACATGAGTAACTACAATCATAATTCATAGCAGCAAAAGACTCATGAATGCAAGTTAGAAGCTATGGTTGATAGAATACTAGAGCAGCAGCATCAGATGACTATGAACTTCAATGGAAAGATAAATGCCCTGTACATCAACCTCAACACAAAGTTTGAGACTCTCAACACTCATGTCAAGAATCTGGAAATCAAGTGGTCCAAACAAGTGAGGCCATTCAGAGACATGAGACCCTGATTAAGGAGAAAGGAAAAGCTAGTCAGAAGTACCACGATAGTGCATTGATAGGTGATTATTTTGGCAAGAACTGAAGAGAGAACAACTTCAGGAAGGACATTCGTGTAGAAATTGCTATGTTCTTTGGCAGTTCGCATTGGTGTCGATCGACACCTGAACCTGAACATCGATCAACAGAGCCTTCATAATATGTTGCTTCCAGTAAATCTAACATCGATCAATGACATGGTGTATTTTATCGTTCTAGCAGGGTATAAATATTCTAAACAATTAAGTATCAAAATAACCCTAATCTTAACACCCAAATAATACTCTTGCCAAGAGAGATCATGTGTAGTACTTAGGGATCGAATCCACAAAGTGCAATGGCACACAATAGATTTCTTATTTCTAAAGACTAAGCTAGGTGAATATATATATTAGTGGTGAACAATTCATTAAGGAAATATTCCTTATCAAGAAGTAGTAATGCAATATGGAAATTGCTAATAATGTAAATATGGAAATATGCTAATCATGTAAATATGGAAATGTGCTAATAAACTACCTAGATGTAAATATAAATATGCTAGATTTAGTGTTTCAAGCCTAATGGATTATAAGGAATAGAAAACACGGAAATGTAAATATTCTAGAACTCAAATATTAACTATTCTGGCCTTTTTAACTCCAACTCTCGTATGCAAGCAAAAAGAAAGACCATCGATTGACGGCTAAGGCCTGACGTCGATCGACGGTGAAATCAGAAGGAAGTGTGAACGAGATTTGATAAATCCATTAGACTTATTAGACCAGCTCTCACATGCGCCTAATAGCCTAGTTTAATGGAGTATATTCTGGCACATAACCTACTCTTGTAGTCATCCATGTCCTACTTTCGAGATCCTAATTAGCTACTCTATAATGCAAGCATGAAGCACAACTCAATTGATGAATATTAACTTAACCTAGCAATCCTACTTTTGAGCTAATCCATGATTGATGTCATTCAACCCTAAATCTAGTTGATGACTACTCAAATATAATCAAAGAAAGGACAATAATCTGAATATAATGTATAGATAAAATATTGGGTTCCAATACAAATCTCCCTAAGGAGTTATGAATATTCTCCCCTAAAAACCCTAAAACTATAATAGAAAACTAAAACTCCTTGTGCAAAAAACTCTGCACTCCATGCACGCCTGCCTTCCTTCAATACATAAGGCATAAATATAAAAGCCCTACAACTTAAGTAAAAAATCGTCCAAGGTATTTTCGTCATTCATCTCTAACTTGGGCTTTGAATCGACTGTCTGCGATTTAGACGTTGATCGATGGCAAGTGTGCAACATCGATCGATGGTATTTTAACAATGCTCAACACCAAGGTTGTGTCGTCGATCGACGACTGTCTTGTACTTCGACTCCTTAAATGATTAGCTACATATTATTCTCTTCTAAATGCTCTAAAACCTCCAAGTATCTCCATATATCTCCAAAACGTTTCCTGGACCTGTAAATACTGCAAAACATAGCCTAGACACACATAATAGACCCTAAATAGAGCCTATAACATGGCCTAAAACCTGTAATAAATAGGCTATATCAACTCCGCCAGACTTAACCTTTTGCTTGTCCTCAAGCAAACCAAGCATGTGAAAGAGGTTTTGAAAAGTGGAGACTCACATATTGTCTAAGTATAACTGTCATCCTACTTTGTTGCAACCATATCCTATCAAGTCAATCACAGAGAAACTTTATATACCCTATCCTAGTATAGCAACCAGATCCATTCTACCAAAAACTTAGCAAATACTAGTGTGACTCACCCCTCTACTGATTTCATTTCTTTGCATAAAATAAAAGTGTAGGCTTTACCTTGGGAGTATTGATCAAAGAACACATGGAATCTTACCTCTACAAGTATTTGAACAACCAGACACAAAGTCTTCTTTGATTCCTTTCTTCCCCCTTTTCTCTGTGAATCTTTTTAGATCTCAAACTCAAAGGACAATGATGTTGATACAGTCCATCTTGCCATCTTATTTTCGATATCTTTTTTTTCTTTTTTTCTTATGATTTTTGGACAAAGTTGTAGGCGAATAGTGGGGTCATCGGTAATGTACCTACCCATCGCTTCCAAAAATGTGCAATCGTTCCTTTGAATTACAATAATGGGTTCATCGGTAATGTACCTACCCCTCTGCATATCGGGAAGTCATCTCAATCTTTTAAGTTGTTAGGTAGATGCTGAAGAAAGAGAGAAGGGAACCAAAGGTGCAATGACTTGTACCTACAGACTTGCCGAAGGAATCTGATTTAGTGTATACCAAGCTTAAAGCAAGCAAATAATGTCAGGATTAGTGTTGGAAATTAACTTCGTTTCCTTCAAACTTTCTAAGCAAGTGTGATATAGTGGCAGGATGATACACTTTGGTATCTCTAGTAATCTCTGCAAACAACCTTCTAAAAATGGTGCTAAATTGTGGTTAGTCAATAATAAATCTTGATCATAGTTCCCTTCTTGACTCAATAAAAATTCTTGAAAAACTTATATATATATATATATATATATAGTAAATAAGGCTCAAAACAAAGTAAATAGCTTAAGTAGAAAACTCTATACCTCTCTTTGTAAGAGAGTGTCGATCTATGGTAGGCGTGAGAGGTCGATCGATGGTCGCAATCCATTATCGACTAATAGTTCCTCTATGGTGTCGATCGATGGTGGACTCAAACAGTCTTCAAAACAAAGTAAAACTCGAAATAAATAGTAGTATAACTAAAAATGAAATAAAGACTTACTAAACAGTGGGTTGCGTTTCACTCAACGCTTGGTTTTAATTTTATGCTCGACGTTGTGAACTCTCTGACTAGTATGGAGGTTGATTAACACTTGGAAAAGAAGTATCTACATCTTCTTTGCTCTTTTGAAACCATGTACCAATGAAGCTCCTCATTGCCTCATCTCCTCTCGTTTTCTCATTCCTTATAACCGCTCTAGCAACCTCCATTAAATGCATTCTCCTTTGTAGGTACTCAATACTGTGTTGTAGCATTCTAAGTCTGGTAGTTGTAGTCTCTGATATATCCTCTAATTGCTAAGAAATATCTTCCTTCATCAGGATCTGAGAAAAATGAATCTCATCGAACCTATCTTCCAATTGTGTTTCTGCTGCGGTCTTCTGTATGTTGGCTTCAGTGTCCTTCGACGGCATCATCAGGTAGTTCTCTCTGAGATACCGTCGATCGATGCCAGTCTGTCTGCCCCAATCGCATGCTGTCTCTGAACAGTATCCAAATCTTGTTTCATCTCATCCATGTGTGTAGTCAAACCGGTGAGGCAGTTGTGTATAGGATAATATACATCATCAAACCTCTTGTAGAAATCATCCAATGATATCTCTTGAGCTTTTTAGATATCATGCACAATATCATCAATCTCTACTCTGTTGTATGTCCTTTTAATTCTTCATATACATAGCGATAATTGTTGCATGTTCTGGTAAACATATGTAGCCCTGCTCAAGTTGAAAACAAATATATAGCTTTGCTCAAACATATTAGCTCTCTTTAAAACTGTTCTGATTTCTTCAGCTTGCACATTCACTACTCTTTCATTTGTAGCTCGTGCATTACCATTCTCATCTCTGTAGATGCCATACTCATCTTTCTTTTCCCAATGGAAAAGTCTTTTGCCCTTAGCATCAAAAGATCTCGTACCTTGCTCAAAACGCTAGTCGATGATGGTTTGATCCAATCGATCGATTGTAAACTTCCTGAATTATAAGGACTGAAAGGAAGAAGTTTGTGTACCTCCAAAAAGATGTTGTCGATCGATGCTCGATGGATGTCGTCGATTGATCTCAGATGCTTGGAAGTGTATGGAACATTACGAATCATCTCGTTCTTCTCAATGTCGATCGACGATGTAAGACGCGGGTTGATCAATGGCTGCTGCTTCTGTCCAAATAAACTACCCGATCCAGTAGCCATAATAAGGACATATGCTACATCCTCCTTAGATATATGTAGGATTCTCCCACAAAGAGCATGTGCCCGTCCCTATGGGTCTCTGAAAATTCCAAACTCATCCGGTCTAAGACGACTAATATCTGTGTCTTCTGCTCCAAGTTCGTGTTCTGATTCGCGTCTGATATCATTCGATGGCCAATAGATGCCGTTGATCGATGCTCGATTATCCACTGTCGCGTTCATCACCCAGCCAACGTCTTCTGATGCTAGGCCGCGATATTCAATCAGCTCTTAATCTCTGTAATCTTCATTGTATTCTTCGTAAGCTTCACTGTATCCTCGAAATGTTGGATGTGTGTCGTTCGATCGTGTATGGTGACCGTCGATCGATGCTTGATAACCAGATTGTTGCTTGAAAAGGTTTCCAGCTCCATTAGCCATGGCAACTATATCCGCTACATCTTTCATCGTGACATTTAGTAGTTTGCCATCTATAGCTCTTGCGTGACCATCTGGATCTCTCATGATTCGAAACTCATCTGGTTGTAGATAACCATATTCCTTCTCGCGTTCTGCAGCTGAATCTAGTTCGGACTCTGCTTCTAGATCATATTGATCGATGGCGTAAGTTACCATCGATCGATGGCGTAAGGTTACCATCGATTGATGTCGATTTCTCGAGTCGATGTGAAATTTGATAAACACCAGCCTATTCCATTGCAATACCATGGTTCTCGACTATCTCTTCTTCTCTGTAATCTTCATCATACTTGAGGTAGGTTGGGTTGTAACCACCATCTGTGTGGCAGTTGTTGATCGGTTCTCGAGTAGGGTTGTCGATCAATAACGAAGGGTGGGTGTCGAACGATTTCTGAATTGCAAATGCATCGATCGATTGTCTGGGCTGGGTATCGATCGATTCTCCATCTTCCGATTCTTCATTGAATTCATAATCGCAGAAGCATGTGGCCACAAGTTATGCATCATTACATAATTCAATCATAGTAGCCTTGCTCTTATTCTTGACATGTTCATAGAAAATATTTTGATCAATTAGAGATAGATACAACCTGTTTAATTTCATGTCGCAAATAGCTCCTACAGTAGCCATGAATGCTCTCCCAAGTAGTAGTGAAGAATTCCAGTTTAACCTGATGTCCATCACGTGAAAGTTTACCAGGAATAGGGTGTTGTTAATCTGTACTGGAATATCTTTTACCATCCCTCCTGAGTTCACTTTTGAGCAGTCTACAAATGGGAAAGAATCATTGGAGGGTTCTACTTTCAGGTTCAGCTCCTCTGCCATAGTTTTTCGCATAATGCTCACTGATGATCCAGTGTCACATAGGGCATTGGGGTATTCGTTGCCCTTGATGAAGCATGGAACCACAAATTTCCCAGGATCACTTTTCTTCTTCAGATAAGTCCTCTGTTTCATCTTCTCTTTGGGATGATTGAACATGATCTCTATATCATCGTTTGTCTCCTTTGTTTCCCTGAAAAACATCCACAACCTGTGAGTATAATGAGCTTCATCAAAAGGAGTATCTAAAGGAATTTTGAAAACTCTTTTGGTAAAGCTATCCATCTCTTTTTCATTGGCTTCTCTTCATTGATGTTTGGAGATCTTTTGGTTTCTCTTGGAGTGTCCCTCATCTTCTCTCTCAAGATTCACAGATTCAGACGTGTCAGTATTTTATTCTGAAACTGTCATGGTTGGAAGCACAATTAAATTCGCAGGGATGCCTACTAGTCGAACCGGTTTTCTCATTTGTCCATCAATGCTCAGGTCGCTTTGTCGATCGATACCTCTATCTCTCTATCGGTCGATTGTCTCGTGACGGTGTCGATCGACGTTAGTCGATTCAAACGAAGCTAGTGATACTACAAAAATCGTTTTCGAACGATGGTCATTGCTTGGCGTCTATTGACACCAATGCGAACTGCCGAATGACATAGAATTTTCCACAAGGAAATCTCCTTCTTGAAGCTTTTCCCTCCTATCGTTTTGCCAAAAATCATCATCAATTAATGCATTGACGTGGTACTTCTGTCCAGCCTCTATTTTATCCTTGATCAAGCTCTCATGCCTCATGATGGTTTAGCTTGTTTGCAGCAGCTGATTCTCCAACTTCTTTACATGGGTGTTGAGATTCTCGAACTTGGTGTTGAGGTTGAGGTACAGCCCATCTATCTTTCCATTGAAATCTGCAGTCATCTTAAGCTGTCCCTCTAAAACGCTGTCAACCATTGCTTCGATCTTCCTTTCTTGAGTTTATGGAGGATTCTGGTAGTAAGAAGATTCACAAGTTATGTTGTTGTTGAAGGGTTTTCGCTGTGAACTCTGATTAAAATTACTCCTTTGACCATTCCCATAGGAATTCCTATTGAAACACGGATTCCCTTGTCTCTCGAATCCATTCCCATCAATGTAGGTCACATCCTCTTCTTCAATCTAATCATCTCCAGATTCTATTGCTTATAGTTCTGCAAAAGTGACCTGCTTTCTGAAGAATTTCTGAACACTGTCCAGTTTTGCCTTGACCTCTTCAATCTGATCCTTGCTCAAAGCTGGAGTTGATTTCTTCCTTTCAAAGTCTGTGTTCTTAGTGCTGCTGCAGGATGGTAGATTCTCAATCAATCTTTTAGATTCTTTATGATTCCTAGTGCTGAAATTTGCTTCGCTAGCTATGTCCAAAGCCTTCTGATACTGTAATCCAATACCTCTAAAGAAAATCTTGAGAAGTTGCACTTCGTTGAACCCGTGATGTAGACAATCTCTCTGGTATGATTTGAATTTGATTCAAGAGTTTCTGAAAGATTTTGAAGGGCCTTGTGAAAAAGTAGCAATCTTGCTCCTCAGATCTTCTACTCTTGCGTTTTCAAAGGAATTACACAAGAAAGTGTTCTTAACTGCTTACGCTAATACGAAGCTTCTCCAGCGAGTGAGTACTTGAAAAGCTTACAAAAGAACAATCTTCGGGGGAGATAGTCTTCAGGGACTCCATTGGCTTTTATAGCAGTCACTAGATCCTCAAATCTCTCCAGATGATCCATAGGGTGGTCATGTTGCAACCCATGGTAAGGTGTTTTTGCTACGAGTCCGAAGAAAACATGCTTAATTTTAAAAAAAATTCTCTGAAAAGCTGGAGGATGAATAGCAGATCTATTGTTGTAGAACTGGTATGGACAGTTGTACTCAGCTAGTGTTCTCTGAGCAGCTTGGCTTCAGGTCGAGCTGCTGCAGCATCTGCTTCTGCTTCTGTATCAGGGATTATGGTCCCCTGATCGTCTATCGTTTGACCTGATGTATTACGCAGATGACCGTTGAGGTCATTAAGGCTTCCATTCTCATCCCGAGTCAATACTAAAGTCGCAACCATCTGAACTCGTCTGCTTCTATCGAGCTATGCGGGTGAGTTGCTGTCGATCGTTACTATGTGATCAGTGTCGGTCGATGCTCGAGTTCTGATGTTGGTCGATGCTGTCCGTAAAGAAGTGTCGGTTGACGCGGTATAGGTGTTGTCGATCGATGCTTGTCGTTTTTCTTTGCGGATCGTACGCTTGAGTTTGTCGGGTCAGAGAATAGTATTTTTTGTCCTTTATTTCTCCTAGTGTGTCTTTGCATGCACCTAAACACAAGGGAAAAGAAAAACTAGTAACTTGAAAAGTAGTAACAAACCTAGACTAAATCTAATGGCGATCAATGCTCTCCGGCAACAGCGCCAAATTTGACATGGTGTGTTTTATTGTTCTAGTAAGGTATAAATATCCAAAACAATTAACTAAAAAATAACACTAATCTTAACACACAAATAATACTCTTGCCAAGAGAGATCAAGTGTAGTACTTAGGGATCGAATCCACAGAGAGTAATGACACACAATAGATTTCTTATTTTTAAAGACTAAGCTAGGTGAATATATATATTAGTGGTGAACAATTAATTAAGGAAATATTCCTTATCAAAAAGTAAGAATGCAATATGAAAATATGCTAATAATGTAAATATGGAAATATGCTAATAAACTGACTAGATGTAAAAGTAAATATGCTAGATTTAGAGTTTCAATCCTAATGGATTATAGGAAATAGAAAACACAGAAATATAAATATTCTAAAATTCAAATATTAACTATTCTGGCCCATTTAACTTCAACTCTTGTATGTGAGAAAAAGGAAACACCATCGATCAACGGCTAAGGCCTGATGTCGATCGATGGTGAAATCAGAAGGAAGTGTGAACGAGATTTAATAAATCCACCAGACTTATTAGACCAGCTCTCGCATGCGCCTAACAGCCTTGTTCAATGGAGTCTATTCTGGCACAGAACCTACTCTCGTAGTCACCCATGTCCTACTTTCGAGATCCAAGTTAGCTACTCTAGAATGCAAGCATGAAGCACAACCCAATTGATGGATATTAACTTAACCTAGCAATCCTACTTTGGGCTAATCCCTGATTGATGTCATTCAACACTAAATCTAGTTAACGACTACTCATACATAATCAAAGAAAGGAAAATAGTTTGAATATAATGCATAGATAGAATAGTGGGTTCTAATACAAATCTCCCTAAGGAGTTATGAATCTTCTCCCAAAGGAGTTATGAATCTTCTCCCATAAAAACCCTAAAACCCTATAACTATAATAGAAAACTAAAACTCATTGTGCACAAAACTCTTCACTCCATTCACACCGGACTTCCTTCAATACATAAGGCATAAATATAAAAACCCTAAAACTTAGGTCAAAACTCGTCCAGGGCATTTTCGTCATTTGTCTATAACTTGGGCTTTGAATTGGCTGTCTGCGATTTAGACGTCGATCGATGGCAAGTGTGCAGCATCGATCGACCTTGGTCTTTTAACAACGGTCGACACCAAGGCTGTGTCGTAGATCGACAATTGTCTTGTACTTTGACTCCTTAAATGATTAGCTACGGATTATTCTCTTCTAAATGCTCCAAAAGCTCAAGTATCTCCATATATCTCCAAAAAGTTTCCTGAACCTGTAAATACTCCAAAACATAGCCTAGACACACATAATAAACCCTAAATAGAGTCTATAACACGGTCTAAAACTGGTAATAAATAGGCTATATCAATCGACGTAGAGAAGCCAACGTTGATCGACACTCTCCAACAGCATAACCCATTCGTTTACCAAGTCTGAGAGCTGACCTATTTGTCAGATCTTTGAGGATGGAGACTCAAGAAAAGAACGCAGATACACTTGACCCTATGACAACATAAAGGCACCCTAGAAGAAAACAGAAGATTCCCAAACATCTTCGAAGAGAAGCAACTGACAAAGAGATGGATCGCTTTGCGAAAACAGTTTTTAAAACTCCTTTAAATACTCAATTTAATGAAAATATTATACTCATAGATTGTGGATGTTTTTCAGGGAATCCAAGGAAATAGAAAATGACATAGAGCGCATGTTCAATGACCTCAGAGAGAAGTTGAAGCAGAGGACCACTCTCAAAAAGAAAAGTGACCCTTGGAAATTTGTGATTCCATGTTTTGTCAAAGGTCACAAGTATCCTATCTCCCTCAGCGATACTTGATCAGCAGTTAGCATCATGCCTAAAGTTATGGAAGAGAAGCTAAGCCTGAAAGTGGAGCCTTCAAGTGATTCATTCACCTTTGTGGATTGCTCTGAAGTGAATTCAGGAGAGATAGCTAGAGATGTCCCACTGAAGATTTGCAATGCCTTAGTTCCAGTAGACTTCCATGTAATGGATATAAAGATTGATTGGAACTCTTCCTTACTTCTTGTAAGAGCATTCATGGCAACAGTGGGAGCTATCTGCGACATGTACGAAAACAGGTTGTATCTATCCTTGATTGATCCAAACCACTTTTATGAACCTGTTAAAGTCAAGAACAAGGCTACTCAGATAGAATTAGGTAATGATCTAGGCTTGATTGCTACATGTTTCTGCAATTACGTTCGAGACGACGAGCTTGCAGACATAACATCAATCGACACCCTACCCTTAGTATCGTCCGACGGTAGCTACAACCCAAACCTGCACGAAACCCATCCTTCAGCATCGATCGATACTCAACCTCTGCCATCGGTCGACATTCATGCCACATATCAGAATGACAAAGACACTCAAAAAGACATATTCTACATTGGGAGAAATACCATGAGAGGATGCTAGACACCAATAATCGGGAATACGATGCTTCCTACTTTTAATAAGAAGTAGTCGAGTACCCTTTTGTACTAGAAGAGGCTGAAAATTTTAGAGGATCCTATGGAACCTGGGATGCAGCATCGATCAACGGTGGCTCAACACCATCGATCGACGACAATTTGGTAGGGTACGATGAAGATTATGTCTATCTCAGACCAGATGAGTTTGGGATTATGAGGGACCCATATGGATATGCATGAGTAATGGATGGAAGGATCCTCAATGTATCCAAGGACGATATTGAAAAACTGGCTATGGCCAACAGATCAAGGAATCTCTTCAGAAAACAAACATCGATTGGGGCATTCAGTTCAGCGTCAACCGACGGCAAAACTTGGCCATCAATCGACGGTCACAACGCAGCATTTAGGCAGAGGCTGGTAACAGAGGAGTTATTACAAGACAAACTTGATGGAGTTTACCTTTTTCAGGACTTGATGCGGGATAGTATCTACCAGAGTTTGGAAGATATTTCAAAACCTACAGATGCCAGACTTAACATGTTTTTGGGATGCATTCAAGCACTCGAAGAAAGGATTAGCAGAATGGCGATTGCTCAGAGGAAGATGGACAACCAGGAAACCAAAGAAGATGTCGCTGTGAGAGCCTTCATCAGTGCTTGGTTTGAGACGAGCTGAGAGTATGCGGATACTTGTTTTACACATTAGTTTGATGAACCACATTCCTAGTCCAGAAGTCCAAACATCAAGCTTAAGACTATAACCAAGCGCAGAGTGGGAGGCAACCCATTGTTTCGTAAGTTTTTTTAGGTATTTAGTTATTGATTACTTTTTTTTTCTTAATTACTTTAGGTTTTCAAAGGAGGAGTAGAAAACTTCGAAACCACCATCGGTTGACACAAACACCACACCATTGGACGACAACTTGGATGGTTCACCATCGGTCGACACTTATCGCCCACCGTCGGTCGACACTCTTTACGGAGTTTGGTAACATCGACTTTCTCTCTACCTTTTACTTATGCTTTAGTTTTTATTAACCAAACCCGACGGGATATCACCGAGAACATAGTTATTTAAATCTGAGGGAGGTTCGCTGATGCTTTTATATATTTTGAAGTTTTATCTATTAAGTTTTCCAAATATTTATTATAGAGTTAAGAAGGGGATTATGAACAGAAATTATTTATTGACTAACCACACTATAGCACCATTCTTAGACATGTTGATTGCAGAGATTACTAGAGATGCCAAAGTGGATCATCCTGCCATTAGACCACACTTACTAAGAAAGTTTGAAAGAACCAAAGCTGACCGCCAACCTAATATTGATTACTTTTCTTGCTTTGGGGCTTGGTATAAATCGGATCGGATTCCTTCTGCAAGTTTGTAAGGTATTAATCTGTGTATTTCTGTTTTCCCTTCTCTCTCTCTCTTCAGGATCTATAAGAGAAAATATTGAAATTATTTCCTGAGATGCAGAGGGGTATGTACATTACTGATGACCCCATATTTTAATTCAAAGGAATGATCACACATTGTTGGAAGCGAAGGGTAGGTACATTACCGATTACCCACTATTCGCCTACAACTTTTTTCAAAAGAAAAATGGCAAGATGGCCTGTAGCAACATCATTATCCATTGAATTTGAGACCAAAAAGATTCTGAGAAAGAAGAGGGAAGAAAGGGATCAAGAAAGACTTTATACTTATATATGCAGGTTTGCAGGAGTTGAGTTCATGTGTTCTTTGATCGATACTCCCAAGGTAAAGCGTGCTCTTTATTTTTATGCAAAAAATGAGATCAGTAGAGGGGTGAGTCAAATTAATATTTGTTGAGTTGATGGTAGAATGGATTTGGTTGCTATACTAGGATAGGGCATATAAATTTTCTCTTTGATTAGCATTATTTGATGTGGGTGCGATATAGTAGGGGTGATATTTTTGCTTATGTATTATGTGAGTTCTCGCTTTTCAAACCTCTTTCACAGGCTACCTTTGTTTTACTTGAGGACAAGCAAAAAGTTAAGTCTGCGGGAGTTGATATACCTTGTTATTTACCAGTTTTAGACTATCATTTGGATACTATTTGGAGTCTAATATGTATGTATAGACTGTATTTTAGAATCATTTCAGACCAAGGTATGTATTGGAGCATTATGGAGCTAATGGAGCTTGTTAGAGCATTCAGACGAGATATCTAGTAGCTGTTCATGATCAACTAAGCCCGAGTCAAAGTCAAGCATGACCATCGATCGACGGCCTACTCGCATAAATATTGGCCGGCTTCAAGCCCAGGTCAAGACCAATTACAAGAATTCCCCTGAATGAGTTTGACCTAATTTATAAAGGTTATTCTATAGTTTAGGCGAGACACAAATTTCATATTATTTATTGTTTTTTTAGTTTGCTTAATAGTTTAGGGGAGAAGATCTGAACTCCTTCAGTTGTATTGGAACCCCATTATTTATTCTATGCAAGTATTTAGTTTATCATTCTTTCTATGCAGTTTTCTTGTTAGATTTAGGGTTTATAATGGTATTGATGAATTAGCCCTAAAATAGGATTACTAGGATGAAGAGATATCGATATTTGGAATTGTGTTTAATGTTTGCATTCTAGAATAGCTAACTAGAAACCTGAACTTAAGACATGGACAACTACGAGACTTGGTTCCATGCCAAGAATTGATTCCATTGATCTAGGTTATTAGATACATGAGAGAGCTGGTTTAATTAACCTAGCAGATGAACTTCTTGTCTGATAACGTCGATCGACACTCGACCATAGCTGTCGATCGACACTCGGCCGTAGTCGTCGATCGACACTCGACCGTAGCCATCGATCGACAGTTGACTCCTCTATTTGCATACGAGAGTAGGAACAAGAGGGGGTCAAGCTTGTCGATTAAGGTCTTTGCATATTAATAATTTCCTGCATCCTATCCACTAGAATTCACTTGCCTAAAACCCTAGATCTATCTTTTCCGTATTTGAATCAACTTAACTTATTTAGACAATTTCTTATCGAATAAAACCTACAATAAACCTCATATTTATAGCTTCCTAGCTTAACCATTAGGAATACATAAATCTAATGTGTGCCCTTGCTCTATGTGCATTTGATCCTTAAGTACTATAATTAGATTTCTCTTGGAAAGAGTAGTTCGTATGGTTAATTTGATAGATTATCTGCTTTAAAATAAACGTTAACCCGCACGCTGTTGATTTTCTTCATTCATAATTGTTCTTATTGCTTGCATTGAATTGATCACTTGATACATGAGCACATGCTTAGTGTATTCATTAACTGTTAGATAGGCTGCTATATCTATTATGGATGAGCTTAGTCAGCGAGAGTAGATATTAGGGTGTTATGTGACCTAATCAGATCTTATCATTAATGTTTATCATCGAGTCTCAGTCCAAACGAGAGTTTAGGTGTTTAGATCGATTGATAAAAGGTGAAATAACACGAGAGTGGGTTGAACTACTTTGTATGTTCAGAGTTCTAGACCATGGCTTCATAGATTTTGAATAATTGTTTGGCTCACAAGTGTTTGATACCCGACAAACGACCCTAGGCTAGTGCTCTTAGTCATCTGAAAACCCTTTAAACCAAACTTGTTACTTGCTCTTTATGATTTCTTAGTTTTTAATCATTGATTGTTTTAGCTTGATATTGATCCCTTAAAAGTTAAATGTAAACTGGTCCTCAGGAATTGAATCTCAACATATTACAACAACATTGGTCACTCTGCAGTAGTGGAGATCCAATTTTGGTGTATAAGGTTTTGGTGCCGTTGGGACCGGGACCAGCTTTTTACGTTTATTTTCGGTTATATATTTAGTCTAAGACCTCTAACTTTCTCTATCCTGTTTGTTGCAGATAATTTTCCACGTGAATGACTAGCAGACATACTCGAGAAACGCACATGGAGAGTTAGTGATGCTTACAAATCAAGAGCTACGAAAGTTTAGAAAGAACAAACCGTCAACAACAAAGGCCAACTAACGCCAAAATAGGCGACTACGGCAATCCAGAGCAACTCCCTGCTATGATGCAACATATGCAGCAGAAGATGTAACAGATGCAACAGATCATTCATGTGCAGTAAAAATCTGCTCAAGAAGCTGCGAAGGAGCAACCTGTCCTAATCGGGCAGAGAAACCTTCCTCGTAACTTCCTATCTACCCGCTCTGCTATCACTCCACCAACCTGTACTCGACAAGACTTTGATTTAGCCTCTTTTGATCACTCTGGTGTAGAGAAAGATGTTCAATGGTCTCCCGGAAGAAATTCCAATGGAACATATTGAAAGCTTTGGAAAATTGTTTCTAAAGATTTTCTTCCTACCAGATCTCTTACTTCGTGGGAAAAGGTCCGATCAGCGTTTCTAAGCCATTTCTACACAAAGGCTACGACAGCCGCTTTGAGGAACAAGATATCCTTTTTAAGGTAGCCAACTGATGAGCCTTTTTGCGTCGCATGGGAGCGTTTCAATGACTACCACAGAGAATGCGCCCATCAGGGGTTTGAGGATAATTATCTTTTGGGCATTTTCTATGATGGAGGTTACTGGGAGTTTCAGAATGCTCTCAGTTCCATGAGCAAGAAGATTTCATGACCCAAACAACTGAAGGAGCATTTGAGCTGATAGAGAATATGTCAGCTAGCTCATCCAAAAAGAATCAGGAGAAGGTGAACAGTATTGACACTTAGAAGATATTAGAGTCATCAGCCAAGGTTGATCAGCTTCTCAAA
Organism: Moricandia arvensis; assembly: GCA_905132765.1. NCBI lineage: Eukaryota > Viridiplantae > Streptophyta > Magnoliopsida > Brassicales > Brassicaceae > Moricandia > Moricandia arvensis. Next base: position 132,523 of record CAJHQP010000672.1, read on the forward strand.
AACAACCAAGGTCAAGTTTTCATCATGGAGGAAGCTATTCCCAAGCAGAGCACTCAGGATGCTGCAGCAGAGACCGAAACACCAGCAGAGGATCAACAAGAGGTTAGCTACGTCACTGGCCAAGGATGCTAGTTCAAGAATTACCACTGAACCCCAACGTCAGGAACAACCAACATTTGTTCGCTTACAAGAACAATAATGCGGACAATTCTATGGATAAAACGCAAAACAACAAGGCACATGGCACGGGTTATCAGAAAGGTTACCCCCAGAATTATCAGGGAAGAACATATATCCTTAGCCAGGCACAAAACCAGTATCAGAATCAGAAACTGCAGAACAACGCACAGGCTGCTCCAACTACTACCAGAAGCCCACAAGATGAGTTTAAGGGTTTGGGTATGATGATGCAACATATGTTGCAAGGTCAGAAGATTCAGGGCAAGGCGTTGAATCAGGTCACCACAGACATCAACACTAGGATGGACAACATGTTTACTGAGCTAAACTCCAAGTATGATGCTGTTGCAAGTCACATAAGAAGGATACACGTTCAGATTGCTCAAACAGCCAATAGTATCAAAAGGCAGCAGGGGATGCTTCCTGGGAAAGCAAATAAAAATCCAGGGATTGTAATGCAATTGAGCTAAAAAGTGGAAGATAACTCGCAGAGGCTGTTCCTAAGAAGTTCACTGCGGCAGAGAAGGGAAAACAAAAAGAGTCAGTGCAACCTTACCTGAGGATGCTCCAGAAGAAGAAGAAGGCGATGCAGAAAAGCCTGTTGATCCTGATACTGTCGTTCCTACCCAACCCACTGAAACAGTTTCCGCTCGAGTTTACATACCTAAGGTGCCATACCATGTTCCAGCAAATAAATATCGAAAGGATCGCGAGGAGATGAAGTGCAAGAAGATGCTTGAGGATTTTTTTGGGGTCAAAATTGGTTAAGACGAAATCAATAACTGAAACTTTCCAAAACAATGTTTCTCTTTAAAATGAAAGAATAGTATTTAAAAAAAAGAGAGCGGGAGAACCAAAATTGAGTTTCGTATTAATTCTGAAAAGGATTCATATGATAAGTCCTTGAGAAAGGCTGCTCGAAGGCTCGGACAAAACGGGTCTCGAGCATCGAAACAACGAAACGTGCAGTCCAACTTGCCACGGGGGCAAGCTGGACCAAACAAGAAGTCCAACTCGCCTCGGGGGCGAGCAATACCGAACAAGCAGTCAAAATCGCCTCGGGGTAAGTTGGACCGAATAGGCAGTCCAACTCACCTCAGGGCGGGTTGGACCGAACAGACAGTCCACTTGCCTCGGGGGCGTGTTGGACCGAACAAACAGCCCAACTCGCCCGATCGGCGAGTTGGATCAACCAATCCATCTTCATCCCACCCTCATAGCTTCCTCCTTTGAAGGGAAAGAGAAAACCACCTCTAGGAGGAGTATATAAGGGCGTTGAGGTTGAAGATGTTCGACACAATTTTCTATACTCAGAGGAAAGCATAGCACTTAGTGCAAATTAGGCATATTTCTGTTTTTCTGTTTTCGAACTGCAACTCAACTAGGTTAATCAAGTCTCACAAGGTTAGAACTAGGAACACGCCGACGGCTCTTATCGCAGAGGCTTTACCTGTTGTAACGCTCGTTCACTCAATTCAGAATAAGTTCTTCTTTACTCCCTTTTTTCGTTTTTTACTGATTTATTATTTCGTTTATTCTTGTTGTTTAATTGCTTGGCATGTGGTTTAGCATATATTCGTGACCTCTGGAAAACTTAAGTTTACTTAGCTTTCCTGCTTTCATCGGAAATTGACTGTGTGAATTTCTGTTCCCACAGTTTGGCGCTAGAAAGAGGGGGGAGGGGGTACGGATCAATCTAACTCTCAGCCACCAATGCTCGATCAAACATGTCAACTGATGATCTCAACAACCAACAAACTCGTGATGACAACGACGCCAACAACAACGTGAAAACACTCCCGCAACGAACGTTACCACTGTTAACGCTAACGCAAACACCGCATCATTTGAGGAGGTTGGTTAAGAAGATGTTCTCGAGTTTCAAAAAGAAGTCAGCAGAACAAGACAAGGTCATGAGTTCTCTCGCTAAGCAGGTTGAAACCCTAACAGAAAGAACCAGGGTAGTTCTTCCATGCAGAACGACCAGAATCCGCGAAAGAAGACTTGATCACGACTCCCTCGGACCGGTCCGGCAAGGCACCAGGAAAGACGTCTGGACAAAATCCTGTCAAAATCACCCCAGTGCCGGCACGGCAAAAACCCAGGAGATCTTACCCCTATCGAGGAAGAAAAAGAAGAAGGTGAAATCGAGCGCATCGATGTGGATTCCAGCAGTCAGTTCGAACCCACAGACGAAGACGTATAAGGAGCCGCGCAGCTCCTAATGAATCCAAGTTCAAAAATCTTATGACCGAAGAAGAAGAAGCCACCTTCTGGGAAGAACATAAATAATCGGCCGAGAAACAAACTTGGAACACTCGCGGCAAACACCGACAAGCTCGGAAATCCGCTATCAAAGATTCTGAGATCCATGATCTCCGCGATCATCTCACAAAAACGGTAGCAAAGGTTAGAGCAGTGAAATCTCAAATCCGTCACGCTACTAGCACCGCACCAGAGATCGATCAACTACTCAAAGAGGCTTGGAAAATGCCCTTCAAAACGCGTATCACCGAAACTCGAATTTTGGATTCTGGAAAGATCAAGGTGACGCCTTACGACGGTACAACCGATCCCAAGGCACACTTGCAGGCTTTCCAGATCGCGATGGGAAGGGCCAAGTTCGGAGGAAGCAAAAGAGAAGCCAGCTAATGCCACCTCTTCGTCGAACACCTTCAGGGAGAAACGTTTGAGTGGTTCTCTCTCCTACGGCAAAATTCTATTGAAAGTTTTCGCTAACTCGCCTTGGAGTTTCTCAAGAAGTATGTTCAAATATCGAGAAACCTCCTATGTCGACCTGTGGATCTTATTCCAGGAAGAGGACGAATCTCTCCGCGACTTCATAAAACGGCTCAAGACCATTATGTTGAAAGTCAGTGGAATATGTGACTTTGGAGAACCGCGTACAATCCAGGACGTGCTCCACAAAGCCACAGACTACATAATCATTCAAGAGGAGACGAAGGTCTTGTCGTGAAAGCATAAAACGTCTAAGACGTCTTCGAGGGATCTGGGGTCGGATCAGAAGTCAAAAAAGAAAAATCCTCGCAACGACAAGAACGTCCATTGTAAGGAAGAAGAGACCCAAGGAGCACATAACTACTCCATCAACTCCGGATCAGAGCAAGGCCGGACGACGGGTAACACATGTACCCGGAATCCAAATTATGACGACGACATCTTATGCGACTTTAATCAAACTGGCAGCCACTCAACCATCAACTGCAAAGTTCTTGGGGCCAGATTGGCCGCGAAACTACTCGTGGGGAAACTTTCAGAATTTCCAGCGTGAAAGACCTCGTCCGTGATTCAGACCGTCCCCCAAAAACGATAAGGCTCCTCAAACAGAGAACTCTACCCAGGGGAACCAATCGGGAGAAAATCGCGGAAGAAGGCAAAATGAGACGGGTAATGACAATAACCGTCGCAAAGTAAATATGATCATCGGGGGATCGCAATACTGCAGCGACACCATCTCAGCCATCAAATCTTATCAGTGTAAGGCCAAGACGAGCGCAAATTCGTCCAACTGGTATGTATCTTGGGACATCCCAAAAGGAGCAATCACTTTCGAAGAAGAAGAGGCCAGTGGGATCGACCAGCTCCACTGCGATCCACTCGTCATCGATCTTGTGATAAGAGATCTTGAGGTCGCCAGAGTACTCATCGATACAAGCAGAACGGTCAACGTCATATTCCGCGATACTCTCGGAAGGATTATCATCGAGCTAGAAGAAGTTGTACCTTCACCCAAGCCGTTGACCGATTTCTCAGGCACAACGTCAATGACCATCAAATTGATCAAATTACCTGTTTTTTTTTTGAATATATGTTAAATTTATTCAAAGAATTTTTTTAACATTGTATGCAACCTTTTAATGAAAGAAGCTAAACATCTAGCATCAAGAATTTAGAGAGCAATTTATCTTGTGGCAAGCCACAGTGTTAATGCTGCTACAAGCTTGGAATTTCCTTGCTGTCAGAGTGATAGGCATTTGTTTCTGATTTGTCGATCAACATTCTTTGCAAGATATGCAGCAACAATTAGTACACTTCCATGGCGTCTGTCATTTTGTTCTCTCCATAGCGTATGAATGGAGACCTGAAGTGTGTATCTTGTTAGGAATATGTGGAGGAGACCACCAGAGGTATCGAGAGAAAGTTTCATCAGGTCAGACCATTTGGTGGTAAAACGGTGCTCAAACTGTTGCTCTAGTTCAAGAGTTATATTTCCAAACATTCCAGCATAATATATTGTAGATTTCTCCATACTGATTTGCAAGCCAGAGATACTGCCAAAGTATTTGAATACATCTACATTACTCTCGATTGATCTTACTGTCCCATCTGTGAATACCATAATATCATCCGCAAAACTCAAGTGAGTGAGACCAATGTTCTTACACTTCGGGTGATAGCCCATTGTATGATCCGCTTCTGATTTCTCTAGGAGTTTGGACAAGACATTCATACAAATAACAAAGAGATCTGGGCATAAGGCGCAGCCTTTCCGCAAACCTCGTTCACTTTGAAAATATCCAGCAAGTTCGCCGTTCACCTGAACTAAAAAAGATGCCGTTGTGACACAGAGAGAGATCCAATGAATGAAACTCTCAGGAAAATTCATTGCTGTCAACGTCTTGAAGAGAGAACTCCACTGAACCGAGTCGAAAGCCTTTGATATATCAATTTTCAGAGCACATCTAGAGGAGATAGAGTCTTTATGATAATCTTTTACCAGCTCAGTTGCGAGAAGAAGATTATCTATACGCAGTCTTCCCTTTACAAATGCAGATTGGTTGAGGGCAATGAAATCTGGAAGAGTGACCTTAAGTCGATTAGCATTAATCTTCGAAATGACCTTGTAGAGGACATTACAACAAGATATAGGTCTGTAATCCTTCATCTCCTGAGCTACTGTTTTCTTAGGTATCAAGGCTAGAATTTTTGTGTTCACTCCCTTCGGTAAGAAACCTTTGACAAAGAGAGACTGCACTGCAATGATGAATTCTGCTTCTATCACTGACCAGGCAGATTTGAAGAACTCGACTGTGTACCCATCTGGGCCAGAGGACTTATCATTCGGCATACCGAATAAAACTTTTTGAATCTCTTCAGGTGTGACCTCCCTAGTGAGAGAGGCTTGTTCATCTACTGAACATCGGTAGGGAAGTAGTGTTCGCATCATATCAACCTCTACACTCTCCAGATTCTCTGGTTTATGTTGTAAGAATTCACGGAAGAATCCCTCTGCTTCAGATTTAATTCTGTCCTGAGTCGTCACAACTCTGCCATCATGACAATGGATCTCCCGGATAGTATTTATTAATTTTCGGGTTGTTGCAGCTCGATGAAAAGTTTTATTGTTGAGATCACAAGAAACTATACCAGAAAAAGTGGAGCAAAATCTCAAAAGAGAGTATGTTAATGTAGTTCAGGGGGGGGGGAGTGAAAAAAGACTGCATTCTTCAACAAATACATCAATGGAAAATTTAGGAGAAAAAGATGAGGAACATGCCCAAGAGCGACAACTCCACTCTGGAACGCTTGCTCTAAAAAACCTTCAGAAACATTTACAGCTCGTGTATATGTTCCTAAGGTTCCCTACCCAGTTCCACCTAGAATATATTGAATCCCATTAGTGCAGAGAAACTGGAAGGTTTTAATAAGATTGCGAGAAAGCTTCCTAAAGAGCTCTCATTCGAAGATGCTCGACATATTCGTTCATTGATTATGTTCTTTAGAAACTGCAAAGACACTCAAGAGGAGATTAAAGTTCTCTATACTATTGACTACACCAACACTGAAGGTACTACCTAACCTTGATGATCATGGAAAGTTTGTTTTCCCATGTTCCATCATAGGAGTTGAATTCAAAGAAGCTCTTTGTGACTTTGGGTAGAGTGTGAATATTATTTCAAAGGCGATTGTCGATGAGTTGGGCATTGTGGATGTTGAGCCTTAGTTGACTTTGGCTTTTGCAAACAGCAGTCCCTTATGGCACCATTCGCAACTTTCCTGTCCAAGTAGGAGACTGTATTCTTCATTCTGAATTTCAGGTTGTTGAGATGAGCAAAATTTATGAAATGCCTTTGATCCTTGGAAGACCATTTATGGCTAAAGTGGAGGCAAATATAGATATGCCTAATAAGAGAGCCTCTTTCTCCAACATCAAAAAGAAGATTTTCTACAAGGCTTCCACCGCCAGATTTCCCACATTACACGCCTCTTGAATCTTAGTGGTTGCATAAGAAACGCTGAAATTTGATTCTAAGGACTTCTTTGGTAATAAGTGAGATCAAAGAAGTCGTGGATGGAGATCTTCACATTGCGACAAAGAAACTCAAGGGGAATGCAAAAGTGAAAGATAAAGTCCAGAGAAAAATGATCAAGGGTGATCCTACAATGACGCTGATACCTTGAATGTGTGATGAGAAATCCATTGATTATGAGGTAAAGTGTAAAGGTACTTCTAAGCCTTCTCTAAAGTCAAATCCATTCTCACAGATGAGTTAAAGAAAAAAGGAGAAGCTGCTTTAAATGGGTTTTTGAGCAGAGTTTTGAAGTCGAATATGTCTGATTGTGGAGCTTGCTTTGGAACAAGTCCTCATGCTCAACCCGACTGAGCCCTATCACAAAATAAAGCTAGTGATTTAAACCAAGTGTTTGTTGGGAGGCAACCCACCGATAAGTGTGAATATAATTAGGATTTGTTTTTGCTTTTTTTTGTTTTACTTTATTAAGTCGCTGGTCAAAAATCTGAAAAACCCGTGATACTTCAATACTTTTGGGTTTCGGAAACGCAGCACCCATCCCTCCGAAAAAAGCGGTTGCTCCAGGTGGATATCTTACGACGCTTGCTCCACTCAGGTAAGTATCTCGACGAATTTTTTTTGGTTTACGCCTTCTCTCTAATTTAGTTTCACACCAAGACATTGTGAAGTAATTCTTAGGGAGGGTCTTTGTCGTTTACTAACTCGTTTATTTCTTTTGTTTTCTTTTGAGTCAGTTTGAATCTTTATTGAGTCAAAACTTGTTGACGATCTTAACCACCGTTGTGCGTTAATTATCTTATTCAGTGACCTTGGCAGTGCATAAAGAACGCACACATGAGCTGAGACACCCTGACTTTGGATGTCATTTTTCTCTAGAAAATTTCAACTTGTCTAGGGTACATTGGAAAGACTTAACTCCACTTAACTTGAACCTAATCATGACTGCAATTCTTCTTGTTATGGGCATTATATTAGGGAAACAAGATTACACTCATGATTTCTTATTCTTTTTACCCATCTTGTTGATCCTGAGTGGTTAGCTCATCTTTAGCTAGTTCCCAGCTTGAACCCTTAACAATTTTCCACCTTCATGCACTCTGTTTCTCAGTGTCATATGTGTAGATATGTGCATAAATACCGGAGAGGAAAGGATCGACGCAGCCCTCACTCGTTTTTGCTGCAGTACATCGATGATAATAAGGGAGCAGGTGATCCAAAACAAAATTATCAGTGATCACTCTGAATGCTGTAAACAAGAAAGACAATGGAGAATTAGAAAAGCCGTGAAATAAAAACCACCAGAGGCACTAAAATCATGTGTAATTACCTTATTCTGCACCACATCATTATTTAAGAAAATAAAATAAATAAAGATGATGAAGAAGGAGAAGAAAGAACAAATCAACAGTCTCTATGGTTAGGTGAACAAGATAAGTGGGTGCCGTGTTTAAGAGTTGAATAAAAACAGGATGAAAACGAGTAGGGGCTGTGGACATCAATGGATTCTTCCTCTCTTGCAATTTTGTGCGATATCCTGCATCCTCTACAACAAAATGGTAACCCCTAAACACCTCTTGATCCACCATCAAATTAGGCTGTTTTACACCTAGCTATGTCTACTCTGAATGATGCATGTGACAAGAACCTCACGCCACTCTTAATTGAATGTAAAGAGTTTTATCCAGAAAGTGTGGTTTTTGCAGGTTTAGGATATCGAGTATGGAGCCGGTTTGAAAAATAGTCAGTGGTGTTTCGATAAGAGTGTGTTGTTCTGGTTTTGTTGCTTGTATGGTTCAGAGATTTGTGATTAAAGTATGGTTGCTGACAATAGGAGAGTGTCTGCGTTTTCAAACCTTTCTTTCATTTTTATTTAGTTGACTTTGTTTGAGAACAAAAAAATATCTAAGTTTGGGGGAATTGATGACTTGTATTTTGGCCACATTCTAGCAATGTTTTCTAAAGTGTTTTTCAGTCTTTATCGAGTCATTTTAGTCTTTTTTGAGTCATTACAGATCTGGAGTTCCATTGGATGGGAGATGGATCACTTGGAGCAAAAGAGGAAGAAAACAACACAAATTGAAGATTTTCAAAACAGAATAGTCGCTCTCAAATGGAGCAGCCATTCTCAAAAGGAGTAGCTTCTCTCAAATTGAGAAGCTGCTCCCGCGACTGAGATTTTTAAGGAAGTTTTTAATATTTTGGAATTTGACCTAAGGATCACTTTTTTCCTCCTGGGCTGCCACATACTTGCAAAATTGTTGTTTTTATTATTTTTATCAGACATGTGACTTTTCATGGAGAGATTTTGAGAAAGAAAGAGATATTCAGACTTTTCTGAGATTGAAGAGAGAAGGATCTCTACACTCTTGAGAAGAATCATGAACCTTTTTTGCTATTCTATTGCAATTGTTTATCATGTCTTCTCATATGTTTTCGCAGCGATTTCTGTGACTATGGTTAAGTAGTCAATTGTTAGGTTTAGGGTGCTAGGAAATTGTAGATTTATGGGCTAAACACAAATAAGATTTTATATTTCGGTGTCTCCATCTATAGTTGATTTAATGCTGAGAATAAAATGACAATTTAGTCTCTGATTTAGGTTGAATCTATTCACTAAAATTTCTTTAGTTTGCTAGAAAGAACATAAAAGGACAATTTTTCTTTAACCAACGAAATTCGATGATAAGGAAAAATGTGAAAATATCGAATATAATCATAATGCTTGTCTTCATTCTCTAATTCAAACGGAAGTTTAAATATTAGAACTGCTTGATAAAATGATTGACACCACGAAAGTGGGTTAATCTTGCTTTGTTATTTGAGTTCGAGACTGGTTTTTCTTAGTTCCTTGAATAGATGTTTGGATCATGATCATTAGATTTCCAAAATCACCACCCTAGACTTAGCACTTTATCTCCCTGATTTTATATCGTTCTCAACCTGGTATTTATTTGTTTTCATCACATAAAACATCAACCAAATCGCTTTGTCTTAGCTAATAAATTCCAATCTGAAAGAACCGTAGTGTAACCGTTAGTCTTCGTGGATTCGATCATAAAGTGCTACATCGACATAACATTTGATTATGGCAGTGTGCATAACAGGTTTATTGGTGTGCGTATACATGTAATACCATCAGGGCACGAGGGATCAAATGTGATATTCGGGGTAGTATTTGTGGGGCGGAGGAGGAGATCATCCATCATGTTCTTTTCGAATGTCCATCAGCACTCTAAACTTTGGCACTCTCACGGATCCCTTCACACCAGGGAAATTTTCCATCTTCTTCTGTCTTCTTAATTATGGATGTTTTTTTTTGTTTTGGATACTTCCAAAAGTTTATGACTTTAGTACTTCCCATGGATATTGTAGTACATTTGGAAGAATCATGATGACAAAATTTATAAGAATAAAAATTGGGAATCCCCAGAAAATTATGCGTAAAGCTGAGGTAGAAGGGGCGTTGTTGGCTTAGGCGCAACTTTAGGTTAAGGATAATCTTCCGACGAGCCAGCCAGTGTTCGACTGGCTATCTCTGGGGCATACCAAAATTTTCTATGTAGATGGAGCATGGAGGGAGCAAGACAAGTTCACAGGTCATGGCTGGTTCTGCAGAACCATAAGAACCATAGGATCTGATGACACGATGATGTGGGCGATGAATCTCCGGCGATGTATATCACCTTTACATGCTGAATATGAAGCTATGATTTGAGCTGAATGTATGAAGACTTTCCACTTCTCAGATATTGTTTTTGCAATGGACTATTCTCAATTGGTGAAGGTGATGTCGACACTTGAAGAATGGCCAGCTATCTCTACATATATAGAAGAATTTCGACGGAGTAAGTCTTTCTTTCCTACCTTCAAGATCCGGCATATCTCAAGATCACAAAACATACTGGTGGATAAGCTTGCACAGCGTGCGAAGAGTTCTCTTGCAGCTATGTTTTATGTCGATATCCTCTCCGATTGGATTTCCGATTCGGAAAGATTACTTTCTTAGTTTAGTTTATTTCAAAAAAAACCTTAATTAAGATGAGTCAAAATTCTTGTACTTTCCTTTTGTGATATTAATTGGAATTTTGACAATGCTTTCTTTATTTGATTATCTTAAACATATGCATTCTTTTATTTTTGAATAAAATCCAGTTTGATCCGTGGACTTTTATCTATATAAAGAATTAAATCTTTTAGTTTTTGCATATAATATATTACAAAATTTGATTCTTGCATACTATATCCTTCCGTTTACAGACATCCCAAAATAAATGTCCTTAATTTAAATCAATAATTTAAACAATTGTGACAATAAATTAACTTCCATCGATTTTAGCCCGACGCTATATATATCTTTGCTACATGAAGAATTTTGTCAAATCTGACTCATCCCCAGAGCTACAGGCAAAGGTATGTATGTTTTTAATATATTTTCTTCATGTTGTTTTAGTTTGTTTTAAATGTATTAAATTTGCATCAAAATATGATAAGTAAAAACTCATTTGAACATTCAAATATTAACTAGAATTAAAAGAGCAAAATCAAAATTCTTTGTATACTTCAATATTCAAATATTCGTACAAAACTGGAACTCATATTTCACAATCTCATATATATAGATCATATATATAGATCATATATATAGATCATATATATAGACAAGAAGAAATTCTCAAATACAAGCATAACAACCCAAATATTTTCCAAAGAATGTTCACACTATTTTTCGTCATATAATCATTTCATATGTTCAAAAAATCACTACGCGGCCATCATGCGCTTTATAGGAGATTAATGATTAGGTGAGCGTCTTGAACGATATTTTGAATGTTTAAACCCATTTGAATAAAAATTGTTTAAGAAAAATTATTTAATTTAGATCCGATTTGTTGTCCATGTGTGAAATAAACCCATTTTCGAATGCCACATAAAATAAAAAATAATCCTTTTCACACATTATTTATAACTACAATATTTGAGGAATACTATGAGAATAATAATTAGCATTTAAATTTGTTTAAGAAAATGAATAACTCAATATCACGATAACTAAGAAACAATGTGTTTGTGAAAAAAAAATTCACTAGTCTTTCTTAGGAGTTATTTAATTTTAATTTAAATATATTTAAATTTTATTTAAAATTTAGTATATGTAATATATAACATTAACATATCTTGTTTTGGTTTGGAACTTAGTTCCTTAAATAAGAGACTCGCCTTTTGTGGTAATTCTAAAGTGTATATTCGTATAAAGAACAAGTATCTGATATTAATTAAATTATATATAATATTTATGTATTAAATAATATACTAACGAACTTAATATATATATATATATATATATATATTTGTATAAAAATCTAATATTTAAGCGTAAAAAGTTTTAGTGGTGTTTTCTGAAAAACAGTTTTAGTGGGGTTGTTAATATGTGTAAAGCTAACAAACAATATCCAATTTTTTTTCATTGAAGACAAATAACTAATTTGATTGTCTACTAAATGATCTTTGTTTTTTATTTTTATTGATGTTAGTGTGAACTCTAATTTTTTTTTCTGCATTTCCACTTGTATATGAACATTTGATCAAATTATCTTGTGAGCTGTTTTTCTTGTTGTTGGAATTCGTTAAGCCGCCATTTATCATGATTTATTAAATTTTGTCTATATTCACAAAAAAAATACATTCATATAAAATAGGTATGAATATATTAATTGTCTATATGTTGGTTATATATAGACTTATATTACTTCAGCTTGCCATTTGTTGTTCAATACGTGAACCATTTTGATTTCAATAGCTAATGGGAGACGTCAGATCATTAACACCAGTTAAGGCTGAGGAAGACGATACCAGAATGATGTCTGGTGCTGACAAGACGGACTTAACTCCTGCTTTGGAAGCTTCCTCGTCGACTTTCTTAGATACGAAAGATGACAACTCATTGACGCTGGTCGTGGGTAATGAAGATGATAGGAAACCGGTGATGCAGACACAACTTGGTGTAACTATGGTTGATGTGCCACTTATGCTTTCTAATGAAGATACAAAGGAGAAAACCTCTAGTGGTAATGTGCCTAGTCCTCCCTTGATGAAGCCAAATAAGAGATGTAAGCAGAAACCACGTTATGGATCTTCTTCTGCTTATAAAAGGAGATGTAACATAAAAACAGTTACCCCACCAGTAACTGAAAATGCTACCTCTTCTGCTGCTACTGAAAACGAAAAAACTCCAATATGGTTTACATTACTTGCTTCTCAGGATCAGTAAGACTTTTTTACCTCTTCTCTTGTTGTTTAGTTGCTTAACTCTACGATTTATATCAACACATAACCTTGCTCGTTTTTCAGGGATAATTATGCGCCATTGCCTCAAATCCCTAACCGTTACTTAAGGGTTAAGTATGTTCACCTCTTCATCTCATTGAACTAATCAAATATATTTTCTCCTTAATTTCAGTTACAGTAATTTGAATGATGATTCTTTTCTTGTTGATTTTGTTCTCAGCGACGGTAAGTTACCTGTTTCTTATATCCAGAAGTACCTTGCAATGAAGCTGAATCTTGAAAGCGAGAATGAGGTGCTTCCTGTTTATTTCTCCTCCTTTTAAAACTTATTATTTTCATTCTACCAAACAATCAATAAGAGATAAACACTATTTTGGGGTTTGTGGATTTCAGGTGGTGTTATACTTGAGGAATCTGCCTTTAGACCCATTGATGTTGTTGTCTGACTTATTAGAGAACTGGATCGCGACTGCATCTCCTCAAACAATAACGACAAGTATGGAAGCTTCAGGCACTGATTACATGGTGGTCCTCTCTTAAGGTCACAAACCTCAATCAAAGAGTCTATGAGTTAGCCATTACAAGGCTACTTACAGAACAAGTTATCTTGTTGCATTTTTCTTTCTATCATCATATCCTGAGAAACTATTTCAATCATTGAATAAATTTGCATCCGCTCTACTTTCACATCAAGAAGGTAAAGTTGGTTGATGTAACAAGGCTCTAAAGTCTATGAACCAGTTCTTATTTGTTTGAATTGAACTAGTTTGTATTATGTTTATCGTTTAGAATACCTATAAATCCATGAACTAATTGGTTTATACAAAAATGAATTGATTTTGGTTCTGGTAAGGAAAAGGTAGGGTTTCTATATTCATGTCTAGATTTTTATATCAAATTTAGGTTTTTAATAATCTCTTTTATTTTTCGAAGCGTATCAACTATAAGTTTGATATTTTTCTTTTTATTTGGTCTAGGTTTAATTTTTCATATATTGAAAAATTAATACTATTTTAGACTTAATTTTATTTTTTACGTAGTATATTTGTTTTGGTTTGACCACTAGTGATTTGACTTAGAATCACATGTTATATGATCCCGTGAGAGAGACTGATACAAGGGATAATTAGTATTCGACACGTAATTGTTGTGTGTGTTTTCTACTTTCACTCTGTAGATCAGAACATCATTGAATTACAAAAAAACATTTTGGATTCAATCAGTTTCAATCTTCTTATCATCAAATTTAGGTTCTAATTGAATACTCTTTTATTTTCCTAAGGGTATTAACTATCAGTTCAATATTTTTACTTTTTGATTTGATTTCGGTTTGATTTTCAGATATCGTATATTATTACCATATAGGTTCAATTCTATTTCCACGTAGTATTTTTTGCTTAGAGAGAGAGAGAGAGAGAGAGAGAGAGAGAGAGAGAGAGAGAGAGAGAGAGAGAGAGAGAGAGAGAGTCAATATGTAACATTTTATGTGTTTTCTACATTTACTCTCAAAATCAGACCCTCGTAGTTAACTAAAGAGAAGAAATTCTTATCAACTTGGTTGAATTGGTCATGCGCTTGACTGAAGAGGACCAGAAGATCGGAAGTTAAGAACTTAGTCTCCATGACATAAGTTTCAAGGTTCACATTGCATTATTTGGCCCAAGAAACTGAGTGCATTCAGGAAAAAAACGCAAAACCTCATTTACAGATTGGATAACTAGTACTTTAATTAGTTTGACCTCCAAAAAAATCAAAATCGCAATCTGTGAAGAAAACTCAGATCCTGAAAATCATATAGCCACTTTCTGCATAATAGTTGAATTAACTTGTTTTATCCTAGAAAAAATGAAATCCTAGATTATATCCAATTCTTTGTAGAATTAAGCGGTATTGTATTTAACTGATTTTCTCACAAGTGATTTCCATTGATGACATATAATATGAAATATTATTCTATTTTAATCTAGTAAGGTGTATCTAACACCTACTACTGCACGATGACAAAGTTATAAAGAATCTCTATGTGCTTTCATGGAACGGTTCAAACCATGGCCTAAAATATTATGATAACAAATGATGTGGCGATTTTCAGCATTACTACGTTAGCTACGCAAAGCCATAGCCTGAACAACCATTAAGTTAATATCGCAATGCTGAAGCCGGAAACTCACAGTCTGACTGCTATTACGACATGACAAGGGCACAATACTCTGATTGTTGTTAGCAACAAGAGTTCCTGCTCTCTAAATTCCAAAAAGGTGAGATGAAATTTTGAGCTCGAAAATAAGAAACCACCAAACAATATATAATTAATGCTTATTGCCATCCCTTTTTTTTTTTTTACTAAGTTATCTGACACTGAGTGCATTTGCTACCGGAACTGACTGGATCAACTGATAAGGTATATATAAAAAAAGAGGAAGAACATGCTATGTCAGATAACCAATATCGAGTAGAGGCGACCCGCGTCTGGACACTAATATAGATCCTCAGCGAGAAAATCACTGTCAAAGTCCAAGGTCCTTCTAAACAAAAAAAAAAGATAATATATATGATTAAATAAGTCTTCTTCATGAAACAACACAGTCCGGGAATACAAACAAACAGTGACGGAACTAGAAGTGTTTTTAGTTTGGGCACAACACTAAAATTAACCAAAAAAAATATGAGTTGGGGGCACTGGAGGCTCTCATTTGGGAAATGGAGAATATGACTCAACACACTTAATGCCAGTATTTTGGAACGGATCACAAGGACATAATTTAGATGATAAAGGACCAAAGAGCATGGCTAAGCTTTTCTACAGAGTTAGCTGAGTTCGCAGCTATTAAGACCATGTTTATCAGCGTCTCTTAGAATGAGGTTTTTAACTAAATTTGACTCTCTTTTTTTTTTTTTTTTTTAAAAAAAATTTTGTTAAGAGACGGCTCTTAAGACTCTTATTTAAGAGACGTCTCTTAGGTTTTCTTAGTTAAAAGTTAAAAACGTATTTTAGAAAAGTTAAAAACCTCTGCTAAGAGACCCTCAATGAACCTGCTCTAAGGGACAGTTTCAAGACTTCAAGCTCATTCCCTTATTGAAGGCCCAAAACAGGACAGCAACCAATCACTTAGCAGAGAACACAAATCTCGAACCGAAACCAAGCGAGCTGCTTCGACCCGAGAGAAAACCTCATATCGGGAAAATAAAATGGGGGTGATAATAAACCCTAAAACGCCGCCACCACCACCATCTAGAAAAGAAACTGAAAGCACGGGCTTGGAGTAGCTCTATAGGGACAGAACGGGATCGCCGGTTCGGAATCGGCGTCTGGGTAGGCATAGGCTGCACCCCTCAACCAACTCGCCTCCTGCTCACCAAACCCGAAGCAAACTTCAAGGAAGAGAGGAGCCCTCCGGCGGTTATGTAACGAAAACAAACCAGTCATCCATGTCTAGCTTTCTCACCGAGAAACCCCTCCGCCACACTGCTTGAACTGAGATTCCTCCATCATTGTGGATCTACAAGAAACAAACACACCAAAGCCTGAAGACACAAGGTCAGATCCGACCCGTGAAGCCATACACTGCAGATAGTTGCACGACCACTGCTACTCCACCATTGTCACTAGGTCTGACACCAAGACCGGAAGACGGCAATGATCTATAATGAAACCAGGCTTAAACGAAAGAGGCAAAACTAACTAAAAGGCAAAGCCTTCTCACAACACCGGCGGAGAGCCAATACCAAAGAGGCGAGGAGAAGAAAGAGTTGGTGTCTGCAAGTTAGAGAGGAGGAGGGGGAGATGAGAGAGAGAGTGCTTGACGTCTTTTGAAACGTGTAATTTTTGGTAATGAGTGTGATTCAAATCAGTTGCTTAAGCTAAAATCCAGATACTTAATGAATTGCTTTTTGATTCCGAAGATAATTTATGATGAGATAAATAGAATTTTCTCAGGTTTTTGGCGGGAAAAATAGAGAAGTGTAAAATTCTTTAGATTGGTAAAATGCTTATCGTTACCTCAGAATGAAATGTGTTGATCTATTAAGATTTTCATATTTTCAAAAGTTATATTATTACGGTGTATTCTGAAAATTCAAATCTTTGTTAGTTTGGTTATATAAAAGGTGTTAATAATAACTACATAATACATCGAAATTCTCATAATCAATGTGTGGAACTCATCTATCGTATGAATGAAGATTAATTAAAATAGGTAAAAATCTTTTATAAAAAGGTTTGAGGGTTCGACTGAGTAGGTAATGTTAGATGCACAAATTTTTGGACTCATTAATTGATTTCTATGAAAGGATGAGTCACCCTTCTCCCATTTTCTTTTTGAAAATAATTTTTTTGCCAAGAAATAAAGAGGCAGAACTATGAATCCTTGTGTGTCAATTGAATTTTCTTAATCATTGTTACTCAACACGAGAAAGTTGGATTTATGATTATATATTTTTGTAATTGTTGTGAATTCCTATCGATGACCACGGTGGGGGGGGGGGGGTAAAAATCAATTTTATGGTTTTTAGGTCAACTTTCATAATCGAGTAAATGAAATGAATGGACATCAAAATTCTTATCGAAAAGAAATCAAAATTATAACTCAAATTGACTTTAATGCCATATAAATGGCACATGAAAGGAAACATATAAATTCTATTAAAATCTGATTAGTTAATTTGTAAATATTTACCATAAATAATTTATAAAACACTATACATACTAGGTCATCTTTCGCGCGGATAATTATCTTTAATTTTTACAAATTTTTAGCATCTAATATATAGTATAAGAGAGGGGATTACATACGACTATTTTGGTTGCTTAAATGTTTTATGTAGCTTTATTTTGTCATTTCTAAATTGTAATAAGACTGATTTATAAATTTACGAAAATACCGAGACTGAATTGGAATATAAGCTTACGATTTGAAAGAAGTCCAAAATGTTGCTTTTAATGAGTTTTCTTAAATATAGTCTTTTGAGTTGTATAATCTTTTTTACTCCAAATCATGCATTACACTTGATTATTATCATGTCTTTAAAGTCTTTGATGATTTTACATAGTCTGATGAAATTAGCATTAACTTATCTATAAATAAGAGGTATTAATCATAATGTATTATATTTTAAGATGTTTTTATATCTTTATATATTTTATGAATAATTTTTGTCACTATGACAATTTTATATTACGTATACTTTGTAGCTCTCTCAACATTAGATGTTTAGTTGTCACTGAGTGAAAATTTTACAGTCGTTAAAATAGTATAGTTTTATATATGATGTATAATGTATGTTACATTGTGTTTCATATGTACCTGTGTTAAACCAGACCAACTATGAGTTTTGTTTTCATTCCTGAATTGTGATGGTTAATTTTTTACATCATGCGTATTTCCAAACTACATCCACTTTAGCTTGTGTGATTAACTGATCATTTTTAATTTATTTTGTTTGGGCAAGTTAGCGATATTGTTACCTTAAAAGGTAGGAAGTGTAAACTTAGATGTTAAATACAAATAACATGAATATGTATACATATTAGTTTGAAAATATTTGTTGGTTATAAAAAAAGTATGAGTTACATAAGAAATTAGGATAATTGTTCATAAGATAACAGTCAAACAATGGTTGCTACTATGTGGTAGATAGTGCAAGTTAATATCTCTAACTTTGCCAATGTCACCAGCAATTTCACTCCATCATAGTTGAGCTTCTTATCAACCATCTAAAACACATGCATAGAAAGAGAAAAAGTCATTGTCATGAGGAAAAGGTACAGAGGAAGCAATGTTTTTTTGAAGTGAGGATTTGAAGAGCGAACAATAAGCTTTTTGCACAACAATCAAATAGGCACAGAGGAAACAATGTGTTCTAAATACAATTCAGATTTCTATTCGTGATTCATCAGAAAAATGTGTTCATACACTGATTAAAGTAGAAGCGAAGACTTATATTGCGAGTTTTCACATAAGCGCTAAGAAATAAAAGTGTTTATTTTGTATATAGGTCGAGTTTCTTTGCGTTCAAAACATATAATTGAATAACTCGAGAAATATCTTCTCAAATAAATACTATCTTCCAGGCCCAATCAATTTTAGTCATAATTCATTTACCTGTAAATTATAAGTAAACTAAAATGTTAAAACGTCACTCTATCCTTATTTGTGATTTACTAGTGACATATATTTAATTGTGATGTCGAAATAGCAATTACTCTATTTAAAAAAATATATAAAATAAAATCTTAAATTGTGGATAAAATTCAAAAAAAATGAAATTTTATTTTGTTTTCATGAATTTCATGATATTTTAATTTTATACAACATAATGTAAATCAAAATGCTATTCTTTCAAAATATAAATTTATAGAAACTAAAATAAATTCAAATAAAATAAAACTAAAATAGTTAAAAATTAGAAGTAAAACTATTGATAATTACATTTATGTTTTCATTTTAATTAAATAGATGAAATTAAAATATAAAATGCTAAAATAAAAGGATAAATTAAATTTATATTTATATTAAAATAATATTATTTTAAACGTCATGGGCATGGCACATAAAATTTCCTAGTTGTTGTGTAAAATCATTACCTGTTTATTTTCTATTGGCTACTCATTTGCTCGATTATTTAAGTGTTGTTTGTGTTGATGGCTAAAGACATTTCCAATGATTTTTTTCATTTTTTTCTTTAGAATAAACTAAAATTATATTTTTAATGAAATAATATTGTTTTAAAAGTCAAGGGCATGGCACATAAAATTTCCTGGTTGTTGTGTAAAATGTTAACATGATTCTTTTCTATCGGCTGCTCCTTTGCTCAATTATTTAAGTGTTTTTTGTAAGTTGTCGGCTATGGACACCTCCAATAGTTTACATCATTTTTCTTTCAAAATGAAAAAATGATGTAAACTCAAAATGATTTTTTTTACTCCAATGGTTCCCTCATTTTTCTCCTCAAAATATAATATTTTTATATATTCTACTATTAATACTTACTATTAGTTCTAATAATACTTACTACTTTAAAAATTTATAAAGTTTACCCAAAAAATATTTTATTTTAACTATATATTTATTCCATACATAAATTTAGTTTCTAAAGAATAGAAAATGATTTATATAATCTTATAATTATATTATGAAAGTTTAAATGAAAAATTTAAAGTAGAAACACACAAATATTAAAAAAGAATTGATATAAAATAAAAATATATAAAAGTTGGGGGATCATTTATAAATAAAGAGTCTTGACACTAAAATGAGGTTGTCAGTAATGCTCTCTCAATTTTGAAGGAACACTATTCACAAACTCATTTTTTTCTCAAAATAATGCATCATTTTAGAAAATGGTTTTTTTTTCCCATTGGAGATGGTCTAAAGTCTAAACTGCTAGTACATGTTTTGTCTTCTTGTTCTTTCAAGCTAGTGCTAACTTTATTTTGTAAGGCATATATCATTAGTGCTTTTCAACATGTATTGTGTTGTTAATGTTGTATAACTATAAATTCCAAAGATATCATAATGCATTAATCCAATTTTTGAATAATTTTTTAATCTTTGTAAATTTTATAAAAGTTAGAAAGAAAATCACGCAAATGACGATCTCATATATGGCATTGCTTTTAGGGTTTCTAAGAAGTTGCTATGTTGTCCTTTGATGCAACCACAGTGATCGGAATGGGCGAGAAAGGTTTGCAAACTAATGGAGATTGTAGCTGTTCACATGGGCTCATCGACTATTTCCTCAAGCCCTCTTTTTCCTGAAGGAAAATAAAGATTTCGTTCACCAATGAAAGCAAGAGAATATACTCATCACTATGGTGATATGTTAGTTTCTGTTTATTGTAAGATTTAAAATCACCAGATGATAAAGCTCCATCGATCTGAAGCTGATCTGCTTTCTTGTTAGTTTAGGAGTCTGGTGCATTCCTGCTCCAAAAGAGAGTTTTTGGTTGGTTGTTGCATCACCAGTTGACATTCCATGAGCCTTTTTACCACCAAGGGGTTTTGATGGGCTCAGATTTGACCTGTAAAGCGTCTCTCCTTCTGGTATGATCTGTCCCTGGAGACTCTTCTGATCTTTTAACATGCAGAAACCAGTAGCATCGGATAGAGTTAGATTAAGAATATTATATTGGCAAAAAGAAACTGATAGATATAAGATAAGTACATACCTGTTGGCTTCGATGTTCTTCCTCTCTTTCCTGCCTGAGTAAATTATACTCCCAGAGCATAGAAAGTAGACAGATCCACACACATAAAAAGAGGGTTACAAATGGTCAGTAGTGACAGTATACCAAAGTGAACTGAAACCAATAGAGATTTTACGGAGGACGCCCACACTATCATAGAAAAATTCAGTTCCCTCCACTTTCATCTAACATAAAATCATTCTTACAAGTCATTAGGAGCAGCTGAAATTGATAGAGAGCAAGTATGATTCATCACCAGATGAGTTCTTGTCAATTATCCACACCAGTTCAACGTACATGATCAGAACATTTCCAGCAATATGTGTTTAATTAAGAACAGAACAACCCTATGGGAATCCACAAGGTAATAATATTACACAACAACCAAACCAAGAATACGAAGAAAAAGAATAAATATGTGAAATATATGTTAAAGAAATTGACCAGATTAATAAATTTGGGCCATATCTTCTCAGCAGAGCAGTTGCCAGAATTGCTCTTTGTTTATTGCAGCGAAAATTTGACGAATATATTCAGAGACTTGGGGAATGGGGAAATGGGGAGCAGTCACGACTATATAGGGTTTGCAACTGAGGGAAGCGTAACAGTTTCATACCTTTATGATTGATGATTACGATAGACTTAGGATTTATCATTGATTGTCATGGGGCAGAGGCGTTAGAGAGGAAAATTGAGATTGATGATAATTGCATAGAATAGCATATGAGAGTAAGGAAGATGACGGCGGAGGGTTTACTCAGCGTTGGAAGCTTCTTTGGGCTATGGGAGGAGCCAAACTCAAATATGAGCTAAAAGAAATAGAAGAGCCCAAATCGAAATCGATAATTATTAAACAATTTTTTAAAATGACGTGGCAACATGAGTAAATATGATTGGTTGATTTTTTAGTCTGATGTGGCTTTTTCTCCTTTGAGAATATTCATCTTTTAGTATTGTAAGATTTTAAATTAAGTTGTGGTACCAAGTGTCATATACATTATTACACATGGCTAAATAAATTGAAAATAATTTCGATTTTAAGTTGACTTGTGGTGCAAAGTGCCATCTACATTATTACACATGGCTAAATAAACTGAAGATGATCTGTATACAAAAAGTAGGAAGCAATAAGTCCATAGGAAATTTCACCATTTTCATATAATTGTCGAAAACTAAATAGATGCAACTGGATTTAAATCCACATTCTCAGGAAAATAAAGTCAAGCTTAGCTAACCAATTTAGCTAAGTGGATACCATGCAATTTATACACATGTTATTATTTGTATTAAATTTAGGGCACGTGTCCCAATATTTACAACAACATAAATCTTATCGAAGTTCTTCTACAACTTCTTTACTTTTTTCACAATATTCTTTTTCTTGTTTGCTCTATAATCACCGAAAATATTCTCCATTTCTTCTAAAAGGCATACCGCGAAGGAAAGTAAAGAAAAAGACCCATGAAGCGGCCGCAACTCCGGCGAAGAGAAAGAATGCATCATCGATGGTTAGACCTTTAGAAAGAGATAGAAACGTCATTCCAATAATACCACTCATCAATCTATTCAACATCACACCCAAACTTACCCCTTGAGCTCTTAGTCGACGGGGGATATCTCTGAGCAGTAGAACCATGTCACTGACCCCACACCTATTGAGAATATTGCTACAAACTTCATTACCGTCATAACACTAAGCCCAATAGCCCACTTGAGTGTCTGTCCTGGGTTTCTGTCTATCACTGTGAGACTTGTCTCGAGTGCTGTCAAAGAAAGAACATTCCTCCCATACTCGTGAGCAATAAGGCACGACGTCCGAACCGGTCGACCACGCAAGTCCCTACAACGATAAAGAGCGGTTTGACAATCCCAACAGCCACAGTTGCCAAGAGCTGGTCATTCTTGGACTTCAATCCAGCCTTCAAGAAGATGGCCGGAGAGTAAAGGACGACCGTATCTATCCCGTAGGCTTGCTGAGCGAAATGGATACCGAGACAAGCTATTAAGATATGTCGGACGACAGGGGTTGGTCGGACAAGAAGATCCTTCCACACGTCTTTTCTGGCACTCTTCCTGTTTGGAACAACAATAACATCTTCTGTCATGTTTTCAGGGATTCCAACAGCCCGTTTGATGTCATAGAGCCTAGAGATGGCTTCTTCCTTTGTATTTGAGGTTTTGTCGAGTGATTTAAAAGCATCCCCAAGAAGACCTGGAGTACAAGCCACCTCGGAGACTCAAGCATTGACAACACTCCAATGGCCAGGAACACCGAGGGAATCGCTCCAACACCTAACATGAACCTCCACCTAAGATGCTCGGGAAGCTTGGAGAAAAATTAATTTGCTACGTAACCCAGAAGTATACTAATGTTGATAAATATCTTAATACAAGAAATATAGCAGCACTAACTTTCATTTACAGTGTGCATTTTATTATATCTAAACTTAGAAAGGTCAGATCTATTATACCTCAGGGAAAGAGCTGAGAAAACCACGAGAAGTAGCATGATCAACTTCAGCCGTGTAAACAGGTGCAATCATCATAGCATAACCGACGACAATACCAGCTACAAAACGGCCAACCATAATGAAAGGATAATTTATGGAAAAACCCATGAGAAGTGCACCACAAAAGAAAAAGATTCATGCCAACACTATGGTGTATCCTCTTCCAATCCAATCAGAAGTTCTACCCGCGGCGCCTGAACCTACTAGAGAGTATATGTTTAAAATTCCCTTGAGGATTTAAAGTTTTACGTCTGACAGCTTCAATTCTTCTCTTATAAAAATTGCAGCCCCACTCATCACTCCAATGTCTGCAACATCCATAGATATGTAAGTACATAAACCATAGAACCACACCAAATATAACATGGATCATTAGAAAGAAAACGTACCATAACCAAGGATGATTGAAGTCATGGATGCTAAGATGGAACAAGTAAAAGCAAATCGGCTTCTATTCCCCCTTGGCGGCTCGAACTCTGCAGTGACAACACCTTTTTCTATTCCAGAGGAACCCATCGTCTTTGCTATGATTGCGAGACAAGTATGAAAGTGGTAGATGAACTTTCTTTCTTGTGGATGATTGTATCATTGGGAGGATGAAAGGGTTTAAATAAATGTGTAATGCTCACAACAGAAACTAACTAATATCGATGGCTAAAAGCCAATTCTTAGTTAACTGATTACCTGTTATGGTTAAACAAAATTTCGCGATAAAAATTAGATTAGAAGATATAAACAGCCGTGGTTTTTTTTCATCTACAAGTTTTGTCCTAAAATTAGGAATTTACAATAAGAACAGAGCTAACAAGATCCGTCTCTTTCTTTTTTTTTTCTATCTAAATTTAGAAAATATGTGAATACATTTAACTTAATTCTCAAGATTTCAAAAAGAATGATAAATTTAGTTCACTTCAAATTTTATTTTAAGTTGAATGATCTAATTCTTTTTATGTATAAGTTTGGTCTTGTTCACTATAAATATGTATAATAAATATGTTATGTAAAGTCTAATATTTTTTATTTTAAAAATATGTAAACTAAGTGATTCTTCTGTGGCGGCGCCGCACCTATATGTACAAATGATTTTTTCAAATATAACTGAATCATGAAAGTTAGGTTAGTATTTTATTTTCATCTATTTATACTTTGTAAACGTTGCTTTATAGTTTACATTTATTAAATTGACAGAAAAAGAAGTTTAATTAATTGTATGAGGTTAATTAGGATTATGATTTGGACTTAACGTTTTAGGTGGACTCAGTTACTCATTTTTCATTACACTGGATTGTTTATCATTCTTTTTGTTATCTAAATTTGAAATTTATATTTAAAATTTTCAATAATTTACTCGCTTGATTTAGCATTTATTGATATTACTTTGGTGAACTGAGTCATGTATTCGTCTAAAGGGATTTATTTTCTTTTTAATGTCTTATGTTTACTTTAGTTATGTTTGTTTTTTCAATATGTTTTATGTTTTTTTTAAGGAAACTCAATGGAGCGTTGTTGAAAGTACCTTTCTAACGTCTGCATTCATGTGTTCATCTTGTATTTTTTGGTGCTTCTATCTTTTCTCAGATTCGGCGTAGATCCCTTTGTACATGCTTTTATCCGGCAGGCATACTATTGGGAGCAGTAATCTAGATGGAAATTTGTTCCAAATTAGAGGACGAATAAGTGGCGATAAGCTTTCATTGTAAGTCTTTCCTTTCTCCATTCCTTTCCATTATATAAGTAATTGAATAGTCATCACAACTAACTACTAATGTCTTCTCCTCTTTATAGCAAAACTACTACACGTAAAAACAAGTTTCATGATGACATATACCGTAACTGGAAGCTACATACACAAGCAATCGTTTGTGGTCGCATTTGCAAGAAAAAAGAGACAAGTAAGCCTAAATACATCAGCGACATAGAATAGACTTATCTGCTAGAGGATTGGGCGACAAAGGAAGAAATTAGGAAGAGTGAATCAGCTTCTGATCCCGCACATCTGCTTTTGTTGGAAAGAAGATGCACAAACATTTTGCGGGTCCTCGAAACTTTGAAAATATCGAGTGATATGGTATATCTTTATTTATTCTTCATTTTCTTACCACAAATATTAACCTCTAATTTTTCTTACTTCTTTTTCTAACCCTTTTTGGATGATTGATAAGGGAATGGATGAACCACCTCATTGTACATAGATTGTGAGGAATACTGATGATATACCACGTATTTTACCCACTTTTAGTCATGGTATATGAGTGTTTTAGGATATATTTACTACGATTTAGAGTCTTTTTTGTGTATTTACAGGTTCATGTACGTTTTGGAGTGGTGATTTTGGGGCATGTTGGAGCATTTTGAGATTCAGAACTGGATAGATGCATTAGATATTTAGATATTGATAGAGACTTTTCTACCGTTAGATTGATCCCTTATTTTGACACATGATAGACGTTTGAGTTAGAATTCTAATGTCACTGGTTTGAGATCAATCAGCATCATGTAACAAAAGTTATGCATGTTTTACTGAAGAAGAGTGATCATTCTGCCTCGCGAGAGGAAGCTGTCAAGGAGATGAAGGAACGTCGATCGATGACACAGCTTTGGTATCGGTCGACAGTGATGCCAGAACGTAGGCCGAGTATATTTCAGGACCAACTTAAGCCCATCAGCTACCACAAATTACAAGAATACCCATGGACGACCTAAAACCCTATTTATGTGTGTTTCTAAGGCATTGTTGACGGCTAAGCATTATTAGAAGCTTTATTCTATTCATTGTTCTTAGTTAGGAGAGAAGAGAGGAACTCCTTCAGAGTCCTCTTGGAACTCCTTTGGTTTTTATATTTATTCTATTGCAATTTCATCTATTCATCTATGGTTTTCTGTGAGAACTATCATGCTTGAATATATCCTCCTGTTAGATTTAGGGTTCATAATGGTACTGATGAATTAGTCCCAAAATAGGATTTCTAGGATGAAGTAGTATCAATCTTTGGAATTATTTTTAATGCTTCCGTTCTAGAGTACTTAACTAGAAACCTAAACTTAGGACATGGATGACTACGAGAATAGGTTATGTGCCATAAAAGATTCCATTGAGCTAGGTTGTTAGATGCATGCGAGAGCTGGTCTAATTAGCATAGTGGACGAACTTCATGTCTGATTAGCGTCGATCGACATCAGGCCTAAGACATCGATCAACGTGTACTTTTCTATCCGCATACGATAGTTGGGACAAGAGGGGGTCGGACTAGTTAACATTCATTGTTCCCATATTAATAATTCCCTGCATCCTATCCATTATAATTCACTTGCCTGAAACCCTAGATCTATCACTTTTCCATATATGCATTCACTCTAGTATTTTAGATAATTTCCTATTCTTGATATACTTAAAATCAAAACAATTATTTATAGTTTGCCTAGCTTAAACTTTATAATTATAGAAATCTATTGTGTGTCCTCACTCTATGTGGATTCAATCCCTAAGTACTGCAATTTGACCTCTCTTGGCAAGAGTATTTCGTAGGGTTAATTTGATAGATTGCATTAACATAAACCTTAACTCGCACGTTGTTAAATTTGGTGTCCTTGCCGGGGAACAAGGATCGCCATTAGATTTATTTTCTAGGTTTAGTCTAGGTTTTTTCATTACTGCAATTTACTAATATTTTTTTTCTTGTCTTTCATGTACATAAGTCTTAGTAACAGGAAGCAATGAGAAGAGCTTTTTTGGGTTCTTCAAAGAAGGATCCTTCTGATTCATGCACGATCTGTAAGTCGACGAGGGAAGTATCGATCGAAACCCTCCAAGCTGCAGCGATCAACAGTGTGAACCAAGCATCGGTCAACACCCACTCCTGTATTCATCGACACCACTTACGAGAAGACAGAGGAGATCAAAATGCTTATACTTGAATCTGATGAGAATGGGATCTTACGAGACGAAGAAAGTGTCCTCGAAACAGTATAGGACAATTGATTAATGCACAAGGTGCTATGATCCCTGATGTTATTGATTTTTCTGGGATGAATGACTTCAAGATGAGCCGTGAATGGTTTGAT
Organism: Moricandia arvensis; assembly: GCA_905132765.1. Classification (NCBI taxonomy): domain Eukaryota; kingdom Viridiplantae; phylum Streptophyta; class Magnoliopsida; order Brassicales; family Brassicaceae; genus Moricandia; species Moricandia arvensis. Next base: position 160,020 of record CAJHQP010000672.1, read on the forward strand.
TGGGTAGCTCAGTACCCCTTTTGGAGACTTCCTCACGAATATCCCAGAGACCATCAAAGAACTTGAGAAACTAGTCTCAGAGAGTGAGCACCATTAAATAGCTGAAGATCACATACTCTGCAAAATTTTCCCACTCTCTCTCTCTCTCTGTCTTTCTAGTAATGCATTTAGCTGGTTCTCTAACATGTTGGGAGTACATTAGAAGCACCTTCCTCTAAAAATTCTCACTAATGCTGCAGCAGCTTGGCAAAGGAAGATTGATGATATGCTGGACATGATGGTTAAAGGCTGGGAGAAGGAGCTGATGTTTAAGTTCAGTCAGATGTTGGGTATTTCCTATAGCGAGACGGATGGAGAATGCGAAATGGATGGAGAATGTGAAACATTGAACACTCACACTAAGAAGCTAGATATTTAGGTTCAATAGACAGATGATGTTACACATAAAGGTGGTGAACATCATTGATCTGAGCCGAGCAGAGCAGAAGAACCTGATATTAATGATCTGACTCTAGTTTCGATCGACACTAAGACCCCAGTGTTGATCAACACTAAGAACTCAGCATCGATCGACACTATGACTTCAGCATCGGTTGACACCATGACCTCAACATTGATCAACACCACCACCTCAGCATCGATCGACGCATAATCCTATTGTCGATTGACATCTATCAAAACCTGTGAAAGATCGACTTGTCCTCAGGACATTGCCGACTCGACACTGAAGAGCACCTATTTATCAAGTTGTGATCCTGCCTCAGATGAAGACAGAGAAATCACCATGGAAGATTTCTCAGAGCGATATGAGTTCTTGGAACAAGAGGAGGGAAAAAAGCTTGAATATATGGATGTTGATAGGGAAGTCACTATGGAATACTTTTTAGAGCTAGAGGAATGGCTTGACTCGGAGCAGAAGCTTGATGACAAACGACACACTACTAGAAAAGATCTGGAGACTTTGCCAGAGGCTAGCATCGAACGAGAGCAACCACACGATAATTATCGCCACCCACCTGTTGATAACGATCGAGACCCACCTGATGATAATGATCGACACTCATGGTTGGACGAGCCACCAGGATGCACAGTTGAGGTGGAACCGACTGAGGAAAGAGTGCACAAGTATGAGACCTCACATCTTGCTGTCCCTAAACATCAGAGACCACCTATCTACAGAGAAGAAGCTGATGGGTTTCACAAAAGAGTGAAGAGGATACATGATCCTGTGAAGATTGTGGTTCTATGCGCTGTATTTGAAGCTGAATCTCCTATCCCACCAGATATAAGTGGTGCATCTAGGTTCCTACAATGGGATATTTGATGATCATCAGCATGCAACAGATTCTCGGAGAGGGTTGAGATTTACAAGAAAAGTTGACAAACGCCACACAAAAGCAGTATCGAACGACATCAACAAGCCGACATCAATCGACACTACCACTCCACCATCGATCGACGCCCATCACGTATCAGAGCATAATGAGTTAGAAGTGTGTTAAAATCTTCTTGATGAAGGCAACCATACGCGATCAGAAAAATCTGCGGGGGGGGGGGGAGAAGAGGAAAAATTGGAATAAGAGAAAAAGAATCAAGGGCAGTCCTTAGTTATCATTGATTCCTCACTTTTCAGATGGTGTCGGAAAATTCAGAGTGCGCAGTAGATGCTTCTCACAGCCACTTACAAAGCTTTGAGCACTCCTTATCAATGATATGATAGACAAAGGAGGAGAGTCTATGGAGACTTTCACAAAAGTGTGATGAAGCTGAAGTAAGAAGACATTGAGACTTGTTTTGGAGCAAGTTCTCAATCTCATCTGGACTGAATCAGAGTTCCAAACATTGAGCTTAAGACTATAACCAAACATTGAGTGGGAGATAACCCATTATGTAGTAAGTTTTAATTTGGTTTATCATTATTTACTTATTAATTATGTTTTTATTTAGTTACTTTTAACCGAACCAGACAGGATAACACTGGGACAATGTTATTTAAGTTTGGGGAAGGTTTGCTGATGTTTTTATTTTTTTGAGCTTTTATTTGTGAAGTTTTTTGAAAAAAAAATTATTGAGTCAAGAAGGAGATTATGATCAGACCTTATTTATCGACTATCCAAACTATATCACCGCTCTTATACATCTCGATTGCAGAGATTACTAGAGATGCCAAAGTGGATCATCATGCCATTAACTCACACACACTAAGAAAGATTGAAGGAACCAAAGCTGATCTTTAACCTAATACTGATTATTTTGCTTGCTTTGGGGCATGGCATACATCGGATCAGATTCCTTCTGCAAGTTTGTAAGACACTAGTCTATGTATATCTGTTTCCTTTCTGTCTCTCTCTATCCCTCTCTCTCTATCTATCTATCTATCTCTTTACTCTCGCTTTCTCCCTCTTCAGCATCTATAAAAAGAAAAGATTGAGATGATTTCCTGAGATGCAGAGGGGTAGGTACATTACTGATGACCTCACTATTCTAATTCAAAGGAATGATCACACATTGTTGGAAGCGAGGGGTAGGTACATTACCGAGACCCTACTATTCACCTACAACTTTTCCCAAAAGAAAAAAGAAAGAGAAGAAATCGAAAATAATATGGCAAGATTGATTGTATCAGTATCATTGTCCATTGAGTTTGGGATCTAAAGAGATTCAGAGAATAGAGAAAAGAGGGAAGAAATGGATCATCAAAGACTTTATACCTGTGTATGCAGATTTGCAGGAGATGAACCCACATATCTTTTGATCGATAGCCCCAAAGTAAAGCCTGCACTTTATTTTTATGCATATAAATGAGATCAATAGAGGGGTGAGTCAAATTAGTATTTGTTGTGTTGCTGACAGAATGAATTTGGTTGTTATACTAGAATAGGGCATATAATGTTTCTCTTTGATTAGCATTATTTGATGTTGTTGCAATATAGTAGGGGTAATATTTATACTTATACATTATGTGAATCCCGCTTTTCAAACCTTTTTCACATGGAACCTTTGTTTTGCTTGAGGACAAGCAAAAATGTAAGTCTGAGTGAGTTGATATACCATGGATTTTACTACAATTTGGAGTATGTTTAGTGTATTTACAGGTTCAGGTACGTATTGGAGAAATATGGTAATTTTGGGGTCTATTGGAGCATTTTGAGGTGCAAATCTGCACAGACGCGTCAGATGTTTAGCTATGGACGGTGACCTTGCCACAATTATGTCCATACACATGATATAGCGTTTATTTAATTTTCCAATTCCGCCGGTTTGAGGTCAATCAACATCATGTAGCAGAAGTTATGTCCGTTTTACAGAAGAGCGGTCAGTCTGCCTCGCGAGAAGAAGCTGGCGAGGAGATGAAGGAACGTCGATCGACGACACAGCTTTCGTCTTGATCGATGGTGATTCAAGAACTCGGTCCTTGTATATTTTAAGACCGACTTAAGCCCATAAGCTACCACAAATTACCAGAATACCCATGGACGATCTAAAACCCTATTTATGTGTGTTTCTAAGCCATTGTTGACAGCTAAGCATTATGAGAAGCTTTATTCTATTCATTGTTGTTTGTTAGGAGAGAATAGAGGAACTCCTTCAGAGTGCTCTTGTAACCCT